>VWZS01010500.1:148353-207617 GCA_013397075.1 Rhabdornis inornatus | reverse complement strand
TTTTTTTTTTTTTTTGGCTTGATAATTTGATGCTGCTGTCTGGAAAAAGGTCAGGCTTACTGTCATTGTGCGGCATTTCTGGGTATATTCTTAGATGGGAAAAGGCTAGGTGCTGTCACCCTCCATGCTATACAGATCCTGTCTTGCACTGAATATTGCAAAAACATCTCACAATTTCATTAATGGAATTGAGGTGCATTTGTAGGGAAATATTACTCTGTAGAGCATTTGCAAGGGTGATTTCAGTATCAAATATAAATGACATCTTAATTGCTGGTTGTGGAAAAATCCTCTCCTTCTAGACTAAAGGCAGCTCCTGCTGAATCAGCGCTCGTAGCTCTCCTGTCCTGAGATTGAACACAGCAGTCTGAGCTTCTCTTTCTGATACACTTCTCAATTTTATGTGTGACACCAGCTAAGCCAAAGTAGGAGCTCCTAGGTGGAGGGAGTGGTGGGGTCCTTTTCTTCTAACACTGACCAAGGAATTGTCTTATGAGAGGGAAAACTGGGACATCTCCAAACTCACTGTTTGCCTGCAACACCATAGAACCAGAGCTTTCCTGGATTTTCCCTTGCTGTCCTTAACACTACTTTATAACTCGTATCTCCAAGACAGGCCTTTTAACATATATTCAGCATGCCTCCCATCCATGGCCATGCTGGTTACAGGAAAGGACTTCTTGGAGCATGATGGGTTTTATCCACAAGCTCCTGGGTCACCCCAGCAAAGCCCTGGCAGCCCTCTCTCTCTCTCCCAGCTGGTCCATGTGGTGCAGCACTGCCCATTGCTCCAGGAAGCAGCTCTGCAAACAGAGCTCAGCCTCCTGTGAAGCCCCGGTGTATGTAGCTGCCCTGCTGGACACCCTTACAGGGATATGTTGGAGGCACAGCTAGCTGTGGTTTAGAAAGCTGGAGAGGGAGGCTGTTTCTCAAGAGAGCTTGAGGGAGAGGCAGAAACTAGAGCCAGGTGCTCTAGTGCCACAGTAACTCAGATGCAGCCCAAGAGACTGTCAGGTGCTTGTTCAAGGAGCTATAAGGTGTCTGAAGGCCAGCAGGTGCTGCTGACAGGGCTGAGCTGGGCAGGACTGTCAGGATTGCCATAGTTTGCTGTGCCCTGTCCTGTGCTAAGCCAGCATCATGGGATGTCCTATCAGTCCCATGGTTCCTGGGAGATCACACAGTCCAAACAGGTATTTGACCAACACAACACAAATTTTCAACTTAGGAGACGTGGCCCAGTGAGGGAAGAGCTGCATATCTCTGCGTCTATTGTCTTGTCCTTCCAAACTGCCTTCAGATGCCACATCGCTTCTTACAATCATGTCACTCTTGTCTAGGGCATATTGACTCTTTCTATCACTTCCTTCAGCCAGTGTCCCACACTCTCCCATCCTTCCCACCTCAGTAACCCCTGTCTTCTGTTCTGTAAAACCATGTCTTCTCCTGCCAGCCAAACCAACAGGGGTGCCTGCCCCATGCAGTAATAAAAACCTTTATGTTTAAAGAAGCATATCAAAACCTCCTGGCTTTTTCCTGGAGTATCTGGCAGTTAGCTGCAATAAAAGGGGCTTTTGCCATTTTTCCTTCCCCCCATACCCAAGGAAAAGTGCTTCCCCCTGTGTGTCCTCTTGCACTCAGGGGCATGTTCCCTTGCAAGGTCACAGTTCCTGCCCCACACCCATGCACAGGAACATCCAAGCATCTTGTGCTCCTGCACAGTCACCCTCTGCTCACTGTCCTTCCCTCTCCATATGAGTTCCAGGACCTGTGGCAGTGGTCTGCCCTTGAGTCCTCCCACATCTCCTGCCTGTGGCTGCCCTGGTGGCTGGGTCACCTCTCGTCTCACCAATTTTCCCTGACTCCTGCTACCTCACTTTCCCCAGGAATGCTGAAACAGGGTTTCCAGTAATGCTGGATGAATACTCACATTTCTTGCATGATTCACCTCAGGAAAATACCTGAGCTTCTGAAATGCGATTGAGATGTACACATCATCTCACCAGCCCAAGTAAATAAGAAGCCCATTGGAATTTTTCTTCTACCAGATGAATGAGATTAATTTAAACCCCTGTAAAATAGGTACTTTAGATTCTCTGTTTCTTTTCTGGTTTTAGAGCGCAATTGGGAAGACTCAGAACTACTCTTTAAAAAATTACTATCAGCCTTCAAATGACATCACTACTGCCAGGCAATAGGCTGAGAACAGAAAGAGGAAAAAAAACTAACATAATGCAAAACTTGTGATGAGACCCCGAGCTGTCAACATCAAATACTTCAAGATAATTAGAAGACCAGACATGACTTGCCCAAATTGATATTTGATTTACTGCATACCACCACAAATATATACTCACGTGTCACTGAATTCCTCCTTCTGAAGCAAGGCAGAGACAGTAGCAACTGCAGGCGAAGATACTGTTGTGCTGGGTGAAATAAATAAAGGGCAAGGAGACCCACTCCTTTAATGCCTTTATTGAGAAATCAGCTCTGGGTGGTAGACCCAACAGGCCATGTGCACCACCGCTGCTCCCGATGGACGATCCAGAGGAGGAGGAATTCAGCTTCGCTGTGCAGCAAAGCTGAGCCTTCTATTCTCACAGGAGTCCCTAGGAAGACGCTGGCTAACTCGTAGTCCAGGGGTGTCATGTCGATCAGATGCTGTTGGGTCAAGGTGACAAGGCAAAAGAGCCCTGGTTGGTGATTTCATCTTCTTCACTGTTTTCCTTACTTGGGAGTACCATTTTTCATTTTCAATGCTATATTGGCTCGTTGTTTTTAGGGTATTTTTTTTACTGAGTTTTGTCCCATGAGCACTTGCGGTTTTCTTATTTGCCAGGCACATTTTGGGAGCAGCGGTGGCATTGCCTGATGAGAAGGGGATAGGGCATAGGGGCAAGGCAATTCCAGGGAGTGAGAACCAGAACAGAACAATAGTAACAACATAAAAACAGGGTGTTTTCCACAGTTAACAGAACATTAACAGAACAAACTTACGAACTTGTTCGTAACACTGGGGATGGGGATGAGATTGGGAACTCCTTCTTTTTGTTGACTTCCAAGAGAGAAACTCCGGGGAGCACAATGCAAGTCAGGAAATCTTGTTCCCATCATCTTTCACTGGCACTTCTTGAGTCTTTGGTTACCAGTTCACCATGTTTGCAGCTAAAGCAGTTTGGGTGCATCTTGGTGCTGTTGCCTGTGCACTGGGACAAGAAATGGTGATTGTTCTGGAGCTCTGTTACGTGGAGCATCTGCCCAGACTTACTACTCATGACAGGATCATACAGTTTAAAAGCAGCAATGGAAAACGTCACCACCCAAGAACCACAGTGCTCTGTGGCATCCCAGCTCTGCTCTACTGCCCCTTCCTGAAGACCACAAAATGAGGGGAAGTGCTCTGGGGTAGGTGAGGCATTTCTGCATCAGGAGGAGGTTGGAGGCATGGGTGGGGGCTGGGCACGCAGTGTGTGAGAGGGCTTGGGGTCAGGCACAAGGGTTATATGAAGTAGGAAGAAGGTTTTCCACCTCCTAAGACAGTGAGAAATTGAACTCCCATGTGAGACGAGGAAGAACAGAGCAATTCTGGGATAGGGCAGGACTGGGAAGTCACTGGCTGTGCCGCATCCCTGAGTGATCCCCCTTTTCTCCCCTGGGGAAGTGCAGGAAAAGGGGAGGAAATGGATTGGCAGTTTTGGCATTGGGTGTCTGTGCCCTCTGGCCCTGACAATTGTGCCTTAGGGGGAAGCAGACAGGAGCCCTGGCCCAGAGGGGCTGTGGGAAGGCCAGAGGAGGCAGTGGCAGGAGAGAGACTCCAGTGAGGGCCATGGAAGGAGGCAAGCCCCAGCAAAGCACTATTTTCAGTCTGTACTGTCAGGCAGGATTTGTTCAGGGACAATATATTTCCCCATTGTGACAGCTCTGGCAGACGGTGCAAGCGTGGCTGGTCCAAAGCTCTGCTCAGGGGCTCACTTCCTAATTAGGAAGAGAATTTGGGAAGAGTTCCTGAATTTTGCTGTTGTTTACCAACATCCTGGTGGTCACCTTGCTAGGGCAAAGCAATTCTGCAGCCTGGAGATATTTGGTACAACCTGCCAGAGGAGAGCTGCTAGAGAAAGAATTCATGGTAGAAATGGTCACACAAAAGTTCTGTCTGCACAGGAAGGGATGCACAGGCTTGAAGCTGACAAAGAAGACAAATGAACAGTGATTTTTGAGGATGTATTTAAAGCAGAATAATGAACCTTACAGAGGAAGTTTTCATAGTCAGAGTGCAGGAACAGGAGAGGATCAAGCAAATTAAGAGGCGAATGCAAGTAAAATACAATTCTTTTAAGGAAGGGCCTTTATACACAACAAATAATTAACTTGTGAAACTTACTGCCCCAGCTGCTATTATTGAGGTCAGCAAAGAAATAAGATTTAAAAAGGCCCATGAATAATAAAAAACACCAAGCATTGCACTAAGTAGAATAACAAATTACAAGGGATATAAATCACCATGCTTTAGATCTTAAATAATAATAAATTGCCCAGTGATTAGAAGGCAAATTTTGCTAGGGGCAAGTTCCTTGGTAATTGCTCATTTTAGCACTTCTTGCTCTTTTTTTTTCCCTGAATGTGTAGTGCTGGCCACTGCCTCAACAAGAGAAATGAGTTTTGATGGCAAGCAGACATTTTCTCTGCATAGTATATTACAGTGAAGAATTTCAGCTTCTTCTCTTAAATAAGAATTACTTAAAAGGGAATTTCCCTTATATAAACAGTACAATAGCAGCAGAAAACCTGCAGTATGCCATTATATTCTGCAGTGTTGGATAAAGAGATTAAAATAAATTTAAAATTATTTTAGTATTTTTTGCTTTCCCAGACTAGTTCTTAGTTTTTTTCATAGTTTTATTGTCTTATTTGTTTTGAGCTTTTTTATGGAGGTCATAAAAAAAATTCAAGATAAACATTTTGCTTAGACTATTGTATTTTGTGGCACCTACTTTTGGCTGGTCTGCCAGACAAACTGATTTATAGATTGGATAAATGCATGTTGCTTCAGCTGACACACCAGAAAGCCTAGGTTCGGGCTATTTAGGCTCCAGCTCCTTCCTAATAGAGATTAATACAGTTCTCTGAGTTAACATTTAATTTCTGGGCTGCCAAAAAGAAAGTAATTTGGAGCAGCTAAGAGACAGTCGTGGAGCTGAGCGGGGTACAAATTGAATCAAGGCTTTCAGAGCTCCTCTCACTGAGGCAATGCTCCCTGGCTTGCTTCCTAGCAGGATGCAGGGCAGTGTTACTGGCACAGGCGCTCTACAAAGACATTTTGTGCTGCTTCCCCATCCTGAGGTTTTCCATATGTTTTCTCCTTAGTAATTAAGCAGGGCTCAGGCAGCACCACCTCACTGCCCTTGGGATGAGGAACATGCACTTGGGCAAGAGGTTTTGTAGCTTAGATCTGTCTGTACAGACCAGTGGTTATTCTGGTACCACTCAGCTCTGCTGGGCATCTCTGTGGGCTTTCAACAGGCGTAAGTCCTTTATACTGATAGGGTTTTTTCCTGTGGCAACTCAGAAAAATTGAATTGCCTTCATTTTTGAAGAAAAGGCAACTGCATTAGTTTTCTGTTCCCCCTCACCACAGCACCCCCTGAAACGCAACACCTCACCCTTCTGAGTATCCCTAACACTTTTCTCCAGCTCAGTTTGCCGCCACAGCAGGATACAGCTGGCTGAAACCAAGTTTGGTCATCTCCCCTCCTCTGGGCAATCACGTTGTTGGTACAGTAAAACTGGACTCCTGGATGACACTAAAGCTGCTCCTAACCCACATCTACCCCTTCTCTCCATGGGAAGGCATGATCAGTCCTGTCCCAGAGAGAGAGACTAATAATACAGTCTCAACTGTTTTGGACCAGCTGCTTCCCTAAAATTAAATGCATTGGAGTGCCTGGCGTTTCTTCTGAGGAAGTGTTTATAAATGTTAGGCAAGGACTTTACACCACTGGTTATCACTTTGCAGGATGTGCTAATAAGGCAATGCTCGATGGAGCACCAACATTGCCCATACTGTGCAAGCAAAAGTGGTGGGGGAACGTTCATCTCCTCAGAGGGAAACCAGGGAACAACCTTCTGGGTTTAGATTCAGAGGGCAAAGAAACTAGAAAATATGTATTTGCACAAAAGACAGCCTACATCATCTTAACTCTGTACTGAGGATATGATTTTCAGGTTTTCCATAGGATTTTTCATACCTGCTATATTTTACACACACACACACACACACACACACACACACACACACACACACACACATTTCCTGTTTGGAAAAATGGGATAGTCACAATTCTTTAACAACTTTTTGCAATTCAGGCCAGTGTGGCATGGTACTCCCCTAGTACAGCCCTGGCCACGGTTAGCAGCTGGCCCCTGTGGTCTCAGTGGGAAGGGGACACCAAGGGGAATGGCCACGCACAGCACAGTGACCTCCTGGTGCCACCTTATGCATGGACAGCCTGTGGCCACACAATATTTACCTGCAAACACAAATGTTTAGCAAGGGCCTTTGGTTTGTTTTACATCATATTTCTGTCTCACCACAGGGCACTTATCACCATTTACCTGATTATTTAGTGTCAAATGGTTCTGCTAACTTTATACAGCTGGGTTCTTCTCAGGGAAGGGCGGCTGTTCCCATCCACTGAGTCCTTGATGGAGCGGGTAAGTCAGCATGATCCAGCCTATTTTCTTGGCCTCTAGACAGAGAGAAAGTAGATGAAGAATCATAGAGCCTTGAGACCAAAGGGACAAGACAATTATTGAGGTCAATGATGTCTTGGATTGAATCGACAAAATTCTGGCTGATCTTAGATGGAATTTATGGTACTCAGAGATGAGACTCTGCACCCACATAGACAACTGGGCATTCCTCCCACGACTGTATTATCTGGCCTGCTGCATGCAGCACATAAATCTGCTGGTGGTATTCTGTGCAAGGAATCCCAGGATCAAAACACACAGGAGCAAAAGGGCTTGTGGTGGTTATTTTCCTGGCCTGCTCCTCCTCCTCTGAGGTGCTCAGCTTTTGGTGGCACTGGCAAAGCACGTGGCACCATGGTGTGCACACAGGTCTGTATGTGCCAGCATGCACGGGCACATGGGAGAAGGAGTGCGTAGAGAGCTTCTGTCCCAAATGCTGCCTGGAGACTCTTCCCTCCTCTGCCACTGCATTTTACTGCAGCTCAAGAAAATCTGCTTTTGCACTGTTGGCTGAAAGTTATTAGGAATATTAGCATTGTGAAAAGGAGCCCTTCCTCTACGGCACTGCAAACTGACTTAGAGAACACAGAGATGCAAAAGACCCTCCACAAATCAAGTAAAGGAGATTATTCAAAATAATACAATTAAGTACTTTTTTTTCACCCTGTTTCAAAATCAGTTTTTCTTCATGATAGGGTTGTGCTGGAAAAAAATACTTGCTTCAGCTATGGATTGCAAACAATTACCCAAGGATGCTCACTTGTTTGTTTGCTTGCAGACAGAACCTCATTCTTCACCCTAGAGAACAGGTAAAATGGCAAACCACTCACCATGACTATTTGCTCATCCTCATTTAAGGCCTGTAATTGATACACTAAATGACGTTATATGTTTCTATTCCCTTGGTGCTGTGATTAGATGAGTGGATCTCTTTTAAACAGAAGAATAGTGAAATAATGACTAGTGAATAATAAATCTTTGTTTGTATGCTAATACTCTCTGGAATATCAGGTGTGGTATAAAAAGTGGCTATCCCCCAAACAATTTGCTCAAACAAAACCCTTGTTCTGAATTCAAACGCTGTTTCTGCCATATCCAGTCATCTGTAGCCAGAGGCTTTGCAGAGAAAGTGTTTCAAGGAATGATTTAAATGAAAATGGGCGGCTGCTTGGATCATAAAAGAGGGAAGGAGTTCCAAGAATGAGAAACTGCAGAAAAAGGGCCAAAATCATAAAATGTAAATTTATGCTTTAAGGAATCGTTCACTACTTTTCAGACAAACGGAACTGCTCACCCTCCACTCCCTGAGAAGCCTGTCTCTGGCTCTGGGAGAAGGGGAGGTTGTGAGTTTGATGGGAAGATGATGGATATGGTAAAGAAGCGGCTCCAACCCCAGCATGTGCTGCCTTGTCATCGCTGAACTCTGTCTGTGCCCAAGGCCCCAGGCTGCTGACAGCCAAGGATAGGCTCCACTGCAAGGCCAAGGGCCTTTGCTTCTTGAGGAGAAGGGCAAGAATTCTGCACCAGCATGGCCTGCAAGGATTTCAATGCTGATATTATCATGGACATCAAAGAGCACGGCTTTTAAAAAGCATTGCAGGATACGTACACAGACACAAGCACTGCATGCAGGTAGCAGATACGATGGAATGCCCATGGAATGTGGGTGCATGTGTGTGCACACGCGTGCATAAAGCATCAGACTGACAACTGAAGTTGGTTTCTAAGAAACAGTTTGTTTCTAACACAGTTTGGGGATGTGAAAAGCCTGACTGCTTGCTGAGGCTGAAGAGTTAAAATTGTCTCATGCTGTGCAAAGGATTTTATATTGTTATATTAATCTTAAATTAATTTTAATAGTTTTATTAGATTTACTTAGGTATCTGCTTTGTTTGCCTCATTGGATTACCCATTATGAGGGCTAGATTTCCCTCAAACGTGGCTATATGCATGTTGCTATAGCTACCCTGGTTCTGGCTATTTTTTCCATAAAGCCAGAGTTCTGAACAGCCTTCCTGTTCTAGCATCTGAAACAGTTCATCCATAGTTTTTGTATTTATGTGTATCTTGCATTTAAGATCACAGAAGCTTCTGTTTAATTCTCCTCTTGTGAAACAGTAAGGACCGTTTAATTCTCCTCTTGTGAAACAGTAAGGACCTTTATCTGAGGACAATTAAGCTTCACTTAGGTACAGGTGGGAAAAAAGGTCTTTGAAGAACACCTTTGAAATTAAGAATTTACAAAAGGCACAGTGAGGACAGCTTGGACAAGGAGAGATAAAAGCCCTCCTCTGCAAGAATTAACTAGCAGGAAACTAAAGAGGAAAGGCCAAAAACTAAAGTGCATCCTAGGGATGGAGAAAACATGAACAGCTTTCTTGTGTGTGCTCTTCTGCTGATGGAGGACATCACTGGAACTTACTTCCTACCAGGGCCAGGGGAGAAATCTGACCTGAGACTCAAGTTCTCCATGCAAAGTCTCACAGGAAAGAGTACTCTTGAGAACAAATTCTACCTGTGTAGTGTGTTCCATGGCACAGTGCAGTCCACATTCACAAAAAATCCTCTGACACTTGTGTCCAGGTGAGACTCAAAGGAGGAATGGAGGGACATGCATGCAGGTGGGTGAATTCAGATGTGAGACAGATGTTTCGTTGTGCAGACAGGACAGATGAAATTTTACTGCCTTGGCAACTACCATATATCCTATCTGACCAAAATTACATCTAGAAATCCTTCTTACATGGCTCCTGACGTTGCTTCACCTAGAAGCAAACCCAATTTATAGCTCAGAGTTTCTTATGCAATGTTCATACCAAAAGGCTGACTGAGAAATAGTGTAGAGTTGGTGGCATGAGTGCAGAGCATGGGGTCAGGGGGTGCACCACAGTTTCCCTATTTGTGCTTGACAAGCTGTGTAGACATAGCCTAGAATTATCACCATCCTCTACTCCATCGACATCTCTGGTATTTCCTCCAGGCCCTGCAACTGGCAGCACTGGATTCTTATTTTACCTGGCATCTGTTGTTTCCTTCAGACCAAATGGTAGCCAGTGTGTCTCATACACTTTAATATCATATTAGCAAAGTCTCAAAATATGTTCGAACACTGGGAATGTGGTTTCCTAAGGTTACACATTGTCAACTATTTAAAAGTGCAATTCAAGGTTTTATAATGGGGTAAACAAAATAGGGGAGAGAAGTTTCTACCCAAGTAGGAGTTTTTAGCTTTCAGTTTGCCTGAAAATCCTTGAAGTTGGTTCAAAAAATAGGGAATAAATCATTGGTTCTGTGAGGCATCCGTACGTCCTTGCAGTGACTGATTGCCTCACCTCAACCAGCCCCAAGTGTTTGGACTGCAGAACTGGCATTTAACCTTGATTTCACATTTTAGTGAATGCCAAGTCCGAAGGCTTTTATTATTCAACAGTTCGTCGAAGCAGAAGGGCGTGACTCTTTGCAGAAACGGAGATTTCAGACTGATGAGTATCAAGCTACACCCTTATCACATATTGAATTCCTTTATGATTTCTAAAAGCACAGGATAGACTGTCCGGATATACAGAGAAACCTTGCCATTCATCAGCAAATACTATAAATGTGACCTTAAGTTCCTCGAATGAGCTGTAGATGTAGTTCACATTTCTCTGACCCCATCTGTTGCCTATCTCACCTCTCCTGAGGCCTCTCCCAGCTCCATAAGGGCAGCCTTTCCAAGAAGTAGTCAGGGTCCTTCACTTTTTTCTTGGTGTAATGAACTAATGTCTCCTTACTTCAATCTGCAGGCTATACCTGCATGCCAGCAGAGCACAATGCCCTTTACATGCTCTGGGACCTCAGTCTGAAATTAAATTCATGCTTTGGGGGTGCATAACTCAACTGGTGAACTGAGCCCTGGTTACACTTTGGGTTCAGCTCCTCTGCATGCCAACTTTTGCAAGTGAGAATTTCCTCTCTTCCCTGTTCTAGGAATCAGGCCTTGAGCAGATTGCTGTCTTTCAACCACTCTCCTCTAAGCTTTGGCAAACAACCCTGTTGCTGGGCTGAGTAGCACAAACTGAGGAGTCACCTTGAGACTGTGAATGTGTTCAAGGGGATGCTGCTTCATTAGGGCACTGTTTTGATCTTTCCTGCACCTTTTTTTAGCCACCACTTATGATCGAATGTTAATCATTTAGATAAGGATAGTCTGCAACACACACTCACTGAGGTTATATGATATGCAGCTAAGTAATACATATTAAAGCTCAAACTTTGCGCTAAGAAGCTAATGATCAAGTTATCTGCATCAAGGACACCTTGACCTCGTAACCTGAACAGAGACAGCTTCCCTTTTACCCTGGGCAGATGCAGAGGGCTGTGCTTATGTGACGGTGACTAATAATATTAAAGCAATGTTTTGCCCAGAGATTTCTAATTTTTCTTCACCTCCTGCAGCACAATCTTGGTCATCACCCACTGCTGTATTAGTCAAATGCCTTCTGGGTATGAAGATTCAAAATATACATAATGTGTATAAAAAGTCGGTGTTCTGACAAAATGTAGCAGAGACCAACCTCTGTAATCTCTTCTATACAGAGGTATCCACGTGCTTGGAAATCAAAGGTAAGAAGGAAGTCGTGCCTTTCCCAACCGCTGATGACCTTTTATCATGAGAGCTATTGCCTTCCCTTCTTTACCCATGATAATTTAATGTTCACTGTTCTCCCATTTTCATCCTTTACTGGCATAATTTTCTTTGAAACCAGTTTATCTTGCTGTAACCCTCCTTTTTTTCTTTTTTTTTTTTCTTGTATACAGTCTTCTAGTACAGAGAAACTTACCTCTCGTTTATGTTCAGGAGAGAATCCTTGAATAAGAAAGGATTAAAAAGCTTGGCCTTCCATTTCCCTAGCTCCATGGATTTTAATCTGTTTATACTCATGGTGTGTCCAGAACAACATATCTGCTATCTGCTGACTTTGCTCATCTGGGTCCTTGCTTTGTAATCTGTATTTTGAGAACTAGCATCTTGCCATTATCAAGAAACTATGCTTAAGTAGGGAAATATGACTTATTTTGAACTTCAACAGAATGAGATATTCATCACTAAACCATGTAGGAGTAAATTTGTTTACCTTAAGTTTTAGAAACAAAGAAAGATGTTCTTCATATTTTCTTGAAGTAGCCCATTCTGCAATTCAATTAACTGCACCAAAATAGCAGAGTAATAATAATAAATTACACTGGGATACCCTGAACTCCCAGCACATTTGTTTAATCAAAAGTAAATGTTGTATCTACAGAAAATTTTTAACAATGTGTTATGACTACAGCACGTCTCATAATATGTTATTAAACACAATACAGAAAGTAATATAAAAATATCTGTTCAGAGGAATAATGGTATTTTAATGCAAATATCTGTCTACATTACCAGGCTGCAACAGATAATAAAAACTATGCTAAATATGACTGAATTATCTAATTTTTTATCTCCTTATTTTCAAGTTTGGCTTGGACATCTTTCAGTTTTCAACTGCTGACTGCTCAGCATGGTATTTAAGTTACCCAAAGACATATTATATAATTTATTTATATAATTGGTTCCAGCAATATGCTGAGTGTTGTTTGAAGCACAGTGATAAAAACAGCTCTCACTGCAAATTATTTACAGTCTAGAGAGAGAGGCATGGTCCAGTTCCCTCAAAGTTTAAATGCTCAGGACACAAACATCCTTTTAAAATGTTAAGGATCGCAGTAGTTTCCAGAAATTTCCCTCAACAGTAGCAAGCTGGCTATGCACCTTTTGCTCAAAGTGCTCTCTGTTGTGGTTGGCAGTGCTACATGGGGTTACCTTCCCCTCTGTCTGGAATCTTCAGGCACCCTTCAGCTTGTTGCCAATGGGCTCCAGATCACAAAAGTGATTTTGGTTGTGATTTGCCTTGTCTCCAGTCCTCACACATTGGAGTGCTGGAGTCTGCTGGCTTAGGAGCAAGACAAGGACTTTCTCTGCTCTTTACACCAGTGAGGAAAATCCTGGTAATCGTAGAGGGAAGGCATGGTCCCTGCCTCAGAAAAGGAATCTTCTGTTAAGCACTGTGAATCATATTAAATGAAGTAACATGATGGTTGTTAATTAAACCATCATAAGAAAAAAGGCTGCTTTAGCAATTTACTTGCATCAGGCATTTCTAAAATATATGCTGTCCCACCCAGATTTTTCATGAGCTGTGATCTGAGGACATGGCTCTATTCCCAGCTGTGCAGGGGAGATAGCATTTGTCATGCAGCGAATCAGGGCCAGATGAGACAGAGCTGATTCCTGCAAGGCAGCTTAAGCAGGTTACAGCACCTCACACTGCACCATGGGCAAGCCTAACCACAAGAAGGGCTTTGCACAAAGCAAAGCTTCAAGATTGCTGCTGCTTTATTTTTACATGAACCAGGTATCAGCCAGCATTCACCAACTCTCTCTCTCTCCAAACCATGTTTAATTTATTGAATCATTTCATTTATCACAACCACAAGGGTGCTTTAAAGCTTGAAATGTATTACATCACTAAGAAATGCATGCTCAGAGAGGGTGAACTGTCCTGACATTACTGCCATTACTATGGTCATTAAATAGAAGTTGTTAAGAGTTTTAATTGTTCTCCTAATCATTGCATCATATCTTGTTTGTGTTAGGGCAAAATGTTTTACAGGCTGGTCACAGTTCCAAAAAGTGACAGAAATTAATCACCTGCTGTCCCATTGTGGTCTGGGGAAGCTGACTCAAAGCAAAAAACCACAAATCACCTCTCCATCAACACACTTGGGTGCTGAGCAGTACAGCTCTGATTCCCCATGTGCTGGTGGGAGAGGTGGGCTTGGCACCCCAGCATTCCTAAGAAAAGACATACATGTGATAGGCATACACAAAAGATAAACACACAATCCCCACAAATGCCCATTGTCCTCTGCCCACCAGGGAGTGGGGGTGCAATGGAAAGAGGAACCAAAGAGAGGGCTGGTTTTCTTGAGGGCACTGCCCTAGAGCTGAGGATGAGACCATATTGTTTGTAGATGGTAGCTTTCCAGGGGGAGTCAGTATGGCTTTTATCTGGCCAACTGCCTCAAAATGAGTCGCTCTAAATCAGTCCCCTGGAATCCAGGCAATGTAAACCTTTCCTGTCCCCAGCACATGCCAGCATTCACAGCTGCTGAGATGTGGGCATACTCCTGCATCCCAAAAATAAATCATGACCATAGCCGATATGCCCAGCCCTGCGCCCGAGGCTGCAACTGTCTTAGAGGCCAGCTGTGGAAAATGCAAGGCACTTGGATGCTTAGGAAGTGCTGGCTATAGAAGGGAAGTGAACACGACAAAACTCTTCTCATAACTTGTGAGAAGCCAGAGAGACAATAGATTAAAAGCTGAGACAGGGCAAGGTCTGAGGTGGATAGAATGAAATGGTTTTGGAGGGCAGAAAACACTGATGCACTGATTTATCTCCAAGCCATTGCCCATGTGTTCTCTGGGTGGCTTTGATGGCACTATGCTGAAGTATACTGCCCAGAGGCTCTAAGTCATGGGGTCAGATGGACTGAGAATTTTTATGTGATAATTTCTTAGTCCTTACTAGAGCCAAGAGAAGAATGGGAGAGTGGTACCCTGCTGAAGCCAGGCAAAGCGACAGGAAATGTAAAATGCCCACTGGAGGGTATCATCACCTCTAATATGGTGGGCTTTGATTTCTGAGTCACTGGATCTTAGAAAAACTAAGAACAGATTAATAGCAATTCCACATTGACACCACTCAAACTATGAACTGCTTTGTAACTTGACAAATACCTCAGCTGCAGGAAAAAGGAATCGAGCCCAAAGCTCAGTATTCAGCCTTTCCTGTCCTTTGATCCCAAGAGATGAGATGATTGCCAGACTCCCAGTTTATACTGGTAAGGGCTGAGGCTGCTCAGCACCTTGCAGAGGCAGATCCTGGAGCTATTTATGATGAACATTTGCATGTAGTGATGATTTTAACCATTAGCCCAGAAAGAACACTGCAGTCTGCCAAAGTCACAAATCCATCAGCTAAAAGTAATAGTAGAAGGATATTATTTGCTGCTACTGACTGTGTCTAAATACTTAGTTCTCCAACAGAAATCTGAAAATAAAAAGCTCATAAAAATATTATATCCTACTAGAATATCCTAGACACCTTTTGTGAAAGACAAATAGTTTAATTATAAACTGATGCTGCTCAGAGTACATTCTTCTGTCATTGCTACTGTGATTTTTGGAGCTGCAGTTTGTGGTTACTCTTTCTAATTTTCATTTTGGGTGGAAGACAGCTCTGTTTTGAGAGGAAACAGGAAAGAAACTAGGCCAGGAAATTTAAGAGAAGACATCACACAGCAACTCTTCCTATCAGTCATGAAATAATTAACTAATAGCTCCACAACACCCAGCATTCACCTTTCAGAGCTGGGAGAGTTACATAGACAAGACCACAGGAAACTCCATCTCCCTATAAAGTAAAAAAAATGACAGGACAGACTTCAAAATGCTGATGCAGACAGTAACTTGCTGCTCATAAAAAAAAAATACATGGTCAAAATGTGTTAAATAGAGAACATTGATGAGGTAATTTGTCAGATTACGAACTGCCTGAAATCTAAAATCAGTGTCTGTGTCCTCTTTCACATGTCCTTTTGTCTGACTTTTCCCAGGCCCATTATATAACTACAGAGTACGTGGTTGGTTTTCCCCCCCACACACACACCTAACCTGAATAATAAGAAATCAGTAAAAACTTTCTGAGAAGATAACCCAAAACTTCATTTTCAAATGGCATAAAAACAATTAAGCATAACTGAGCATCCTGAGAGAAGAATTTAATTTCACTGCATATATTTGATCCCACAGTCAGTTTAAAACATTACTTTTAAATGCAGAAGTAAAGTTTAAAATATTTTAAGTAGGAAGTCACACATCCTAGTATTCTATGTACCAAAGGCCTGTGTCACTTATTATGTGATGCTCAGAGTTACTTATGTATTTGGAAATCAAATTTAGATCAGGAAAAATGGAGCCATTCAAAATAACAGCAGCAGGTGCTGCGACCTGGTTGCCTTCTCCACTGGTGCAACCACCCTCAAGGATTTCTCAAAATAATAAGTAAATTACCCTGAGAAGGAAAATTCTGGCACGGCCATTGCCATTTTACTATGCCCTGATAAAGGGACTGTTTGGTGCTCAGCCATGTTGCCCGTGCTACTGTGACTACGTCTCCACATTCCTAGTTCATCTCTTTCTTTGGCCCCACTTCAGATAGAACCAGGTGAACTTGCTGAAGTCTGGCTACTCATTTGGTTTTTTGTTGGAATGTTAAGAGTCTTGGACGTGTCATGACCACCATCATAACAGGAAGATAGGAACCAACTTGGTGGAAGAAAAGCTGACCATGAAAAAAGGCTGACCTCTTGCACCCCTGGGTTTGCTGGGAGGATGCACAGGTTCTGCAGGCTCCTTCTGACCTCCCAAAGAGGGCTTGCAATGAGGTTCCTCCATGAGGGACTCATTCTCTGGAACATCTTAGCACCTGAGGGAAACAAGTCAGGCTGAACAGCTCTGTCTGACATAGAGAGAGAAACAAGAGAGTCCCATGGCACGAGCATGACGTACTGTCTGGGCTGAAAGGCACACAGCAGGAGGCCGTGCTCCGAATCTTATGTTCACATGTGACATGGGATTATATAACCATAAACTGCGATGGCTTTGTTTTTTTATAGTTCTGACAGATATAGATATGAGTACTCAGGGTAACAAGAGTCTTTGAGTTTCTCTGCATTTGTATGTTATAGATATTCAGCTCCAAAATGTCCAAAGATTATTCATTTTCTGTTAGACCATCTGCAAAATCCTAGAACAAATGAAAAAGCCTTTGGGTTAAAACCTAAAATGAAAGCTCATATTCTGCAAGAGGCTGAACAAAGAAGACCCTGATCATGGGGTTGAATTTCTAGCACAGATGCTCATTTTGGCTTCATTTCAGGAGGCTTTGAGAGCACCATGCAATTAAGCAAACTCTTTCCCAACATACCCCAGCACTAGAGCTCTACTGACTTGTGTCACGTTCAGATGATGCTCTGACCCTGTAGTGCAGCAGCCTCCTTCACAATGAACAAAACTGCATAGAACTTTTTTTGTTGTCCCTGCTGTAGTTTTAGGAAAGATAAATTTTGACATGGGAAAGAGTAAATAACACTATTTTGTTCTTGTTCTAGATCTGGTAGCCACTCTTTGCTTATTTGGTCAGCAGCTGAAGTCCCATAGGATGGTTTCTGAGACGTGGAAGATGGTAGCTGGTCACAGCAAACTGGATTGGCAGGCAGCCTGGGGGATGTTGTCCTTTCCTAAACTAGGACAACACTGGACAATAGAATACAGCAGACATCCTATTTCCCTTAGCAATGATCTCCTTCCCATGTAGGGCAGAACTATTTAGTCCTTCAGCATTTAGAGTTTACCAAGTCAGAAAACATATTATTGCCTCATAAAATGGGGCACCTGTCTCATTTTCCATTAAATATTAACAGCAGCACCATAGAAATGAACTGTAGTAGGGTTATTATAGTAATATTCTGGGTAAATCTTATTAAAGTGTACCGTGGATGTCAACAATCAGAAAATAAGTAGGAAAACATGAAATACATTGAAAAAAAGCAGACTGATGTGATTCAGACATCACAGCATCCTTTTTGCACAGGTAACGAGTACTTCATCCTTCAGTGCTGCGCCATAGAACTGGTAACACTTATCGCTTCTGAAGTATCTCTGTTATCAGTAGATAGCAAAGCCTTTGCTTAGGACTGCAAAGGGCCTTTGCAGGGTGCTTGTAGCAGAGGAAAGGCAGGTACAACCACCTGAAAAGCCAGTTGTATGGGCTGCAAGACAAGCACTGCAGAAATAGGGCCGGCACCCTGACGCCGCTCCCTGGCACCCTCTCTTATCCACTTAGCGGCGCTTGCTATATAAGGGACAGTCTGCCACGTCTACCCGCGACTTATATCCCACACAATCTCCTTAGCTCTCCTGCCTGGCCCCTGACCTTTGTGGGCAGAGTACACCAAACCAGGGCTCTGAGAACCCTGCTTTAAAAAGTCACGTACCTCACTCTTCCCTGCTTCAGCCCAGGCAGGAAGCGGCAGTACAGAAATACCACACCAAAGGCTGTTCCTGCTGCTTTCCAAGCCTGACCTTCCCGTTCCTGTTCCCTGTGGACAAGTCTCCTGAAGGCTCCGGATGATGCTGAGAGGCTCCAGGCTTTCTCAGGGGCTTTCCAGTTCGTCCTGGGTTTAGCTGAGCTGGAAAATCTGCAAGAATAGCTTTTGTCCTGCCACTGCTGTATTCCTGTTTCCCAGCCTTGCTGAAACAAAAGCGGCACAGGGAATATTTTCAGTGTTGCAGAGGAATAAAATTTTCCTGGAACAAATAAAAAGGTCAAATTTGATTCCCATCACAACTCTTGCACTCTTTCTAGCTTGTGGGCCCTCTCTGAGACTTGGCCACTTTATGCTCAAAAGCCAACCACTGTTTTTCGCCCAGCTTTAGTCCTTTGTACAGCAATTTGTTTAAAACACTCAAGCAAATGAATGGTTTATCCTACTTTTGTGGACCCAAATTGGTAACTAATGCTGTAGGCATGAAAGACAGAAAACCAATAAAGACTCAGTTTTGATATCCCTTGATGTTTTTCAAAATTCCCCAAAGCAAAGCTTTATAGATTAAAGCATCCTTAATGTGCTCTGTTCTCACCAGTGGTATCCAAATGGTGTGGCCTGAAACACAGTAAAGACTGAGCTGGGAAACTGAGACTTCAATTGAAATTTGTAAGGTCATAAGCCAGAAAAAAATATTACAAATTAGCCCAATAATTACCAATAGAATCTTAGCTGTACAACAGCACCTTTGTATATTCTCTGTGTGTTATTTCTTTAAAAAGGAAAAAAAGAAAGAAAGAAAAAAAGAAAGAAAGAAAAAAAGAAAGAAAGGGCGCTACTTTTAGAAATAATTCAGAAATGTCTATTTTATATAAGTTCTATTTGTCATATGAATTAGTCTGTGATAAATTCAGACTTTCATCATACCATGAATCTACCATATATGCCTTGAGGGGGCAAAGAACTGTAGTGGGTAAGTTCTGAATAGACAAAAGCTACAGTAGGTTTTCCATACATTCTAACAGTCCTTAAACGGAAGGGATATGAGAAAGAATATGTACCTGTCTAGTCTCTAATCTTTGCCTTGATAGAGTTTATATCTGGGTATAGTCCCAGACTAAGCAGTTTGTGGGAATAGAAGGGAAAGAAGGACTTCCACTATTGGAAAAACAAGTTTCATAGAGATTTGGAGGGGGAAGTTAACAAGACTTCGTGTTTGAAGCTGATCAGGGCTTGTTTGGCTCAGTTCCAGGACAGACTCTCAGGGATTCTTACAATTATAGGGACCTGTTAAACACTGTTTTGGACTATCCCAGGAGTCAGCTGAATTATGAGAAGAAAATTTACAAATATAAGTGTGAATAAATAATCTTACAGCTGCTTGTAGGGCAGCAGCTTTTGTTTGAGCTGTTTTTAGCATCACAGCATTTGTTCCCTTAAAATATTTATCTGGTCTGAAACTGCAAGAGGTGGCTGGTTTGCTGGCGCTTGTTTCCTTTTTTTTTTTTCCTAATTGCTCTTCAGCGTTATCTTGTTAAACATTTTCAGCCATCTAGTCCAGGTGCTACAATTATGCAGGGTAGCCCAGCATGATAAAAAAACAGAGCAAACAACTTGCATAATAACTACAGGTAGACATACCACTTACCTAAACCAGCCAGCAAATTTTTTCAACAAATGATATTTACAGGCAAAAGTAGGAAAGATTTCACGACAGGTGAGTAGTCCAGAGAAAAGACAGAATGTCACAGAAATTTATGCAATGCTGGCTTCAATGATCTTCAATTATACTTTTCTTCCAATATATGTTATTTATTCACTATTTATTGAACTTGGCCTTAAAATAGAACAAGAACTCATCAAGTGCATTTTTTACCTTATGAAATTCATATTCTGTCACTGAAAAATAATATTAATGGATACAGAAGTGTTTTAGATCATAAAGTTCAATTCTGGATTAATGAGGAGCATGTATCAATGTTATTTTATACTTGAATAGACAAATTTAAGAGGATTTTCTGGCCACACAAGACCAGTGTTACATTTAATGCCACAAAGACCTCACACACTGGTCAAAAATGAACTTTGATTTCTGAAAAACCTATTGCTTATAATATTATTTATGCATTGTTAGAAAGACAAAAAAAGGGAGGCTATGGAGCTGAGTTCTGTGTAACGGCTCTGAGACTGAAAAATGTAAACAAATAAAAAATAGAAGCAATAATACAGTTCAGTTGTGTCTAATGGCAGATAATGTTGGTGATAAGTACTGTAATATGTTCTGCCTTCTTATCTGGAAAGACCACAAATAATGACTAACTACTGATAAAAATAACAATTCCCTTTGCAGACTTTATTTTTCCCCTGCAGCTCCATGTGGACTCTGTGAACAAGAGCCCTGTGATGATGATGACTTCTGAGTAACTTATGTGTTGTCTTGGAATAAATTTTTAATTTATGACTGTGTTGATTACCCTGGCTGAAGGGGGAAAAGCTTGAAGCTCCCAAGCCCCCACCTCTTCTGCTTTTTCATCCTCCGATGTTTTATTTTCCCAGCAGTCCAGCTGTACTCTCCTCATACTGTGTGTATTGTTGGGATTATCTTCAGCCATGTGAACTATAAACATGGCTCACTGTAGCCCAGCTAACAGAGTGGCAAAGGGCCAAGAAGGAAAATCATCCTCTTCATCTGAGAGGCATCTGGAAAATGGACCCAGAAAGGGTCTTTCCCTCAGTCTGCTGGAAGTTCTCTGACACCACAATGACAAAGAAAAGCCCACAAAACAACAGAGCCGTTGTTTCTAGGTGATGGACTACTTCCAGGTAAACATCATGACAACAAGGATTTTGATCCTGGTTGGATTTTTTTTTTCTTTAAGTTATGAGGGAAAGAAAGACTTGTCCCCATTTCCCACCAGAGGCAGGGATATTGTCCAACAACACATTTTCAGAGACGAAAAAGCTGAACTTGAGGCACACATTTTCCATTAGTTGTGAATTTGGGGAAGACAATTCCTCTGTGTCTCAGGTCCATCACATGTTAACATGGAAAGTAAATCTGCACACTGATTTGTAATGTGTTCTTGTAGCTATAATGTCCAGTGTTGAGTTTACTGCTACAGAGAAGCAGTTTATTTTACTGAATTCTATCTGGAATAAGGATAACAACAACAACAAAGATTTGAAATCACTTAACACCCCTGGTGGGAAATTAATTCTCTCTAAAATTATTGTGTAGTAGAGGACCAAGTGGAAATTAAGAACATAGAGAGCTCTCTGTATCTGTCTGTGGTTATACTGATATAACAAGGCGTACCAGGGCTAGTCCCTAATTAAAAGAGAATAGTTGTCTGATTAATGGGCAGCACCAGATGGCATCAAAGGAGTTGCCTTTTTTACCTTTACTTTGCCATTCTTCAAAAATTCTTATTTCAGGCTGTGATGAAACTTTTTCCATAGGGTATCACCTATAAATTTATGTTCGCTCTGCAAATTCCTGAAGTGCCTGGGAAGCAGCATTCAGAATAAACCAGCTTATTGACCTTACTGGGAGCTCTTGTTAATGCTCAAGCTATATTTTCTCTTCCTTACATCACATGCACTTTCCATTTCAGTGAAGGAGAAACCAGGACTTCATCTCCAGACCTGGTTACTGATGTGCTGTGCAGCCACACTGATGCTGGAGTCAGCAATGCCAGAGCATGTGTGGAAGCCCTGTCTCCAGCAACCCTCAGCACATATCTAAACCTTGGATTAAAGGTCAAACTTTGCTTCTGCCTTTTTCTTGACTCAGAAAGACAATGTCCTCAGGCAGGCAAGCTATTTTGCTGCATTTCATCAGTTGGTGGAAAGCAGCTGTACTGCTTAGCATAATTAACGAGGAGGTCAGACAGTAATGGTTTGTATACAGTAGTGTTATGTGCAGCACTAAGGCAAGTAATTACCCATAAAACAGTTTCTTGTAAAAAGAGTGGGGAAAATCCCCCTCCCCTGAAAAAAAAAAAAATGGGAGAACAGTACTTCCTTTTACTCCTTTTAGTCATCACTAAAAACATTTCCCCTTCAGGTTCTTCAAGGCCAGAAAATAATTTACCAAAATATTCAGGAAGTAATCCACAGCAATACTCATTACTGTTTATTGGAAATTTGCAACTGACTGTTACAAATATACATGAAAAATATTCATGTAAAAGGAAGGCAGGTGCACACTGTGCTGTATTTACTACCCCTCCTGGTATATCCTAAGGTAGTTTTAAAGATATTACAGGATTAAATTCCCAATAGTTTCCTGTAAGTTCCTTTGCAGACAACTTTTTTTCATGTCTTTGACTACAAAATAATATATTTCTACAGGCAGGTGGGGAAAAAAGCCACTAGTGTATGCTCATTCATGATAAAATATTTCCTTCCCAACCAAGGCTCAAGCAGGAGGCACGTTTTAGAAGTACTGAACAGGCTAACTCATTCTTTGAGAAACCGAGAGTGCTAGAGAAAATGGCAGGGTGAATGGAATCCCTCTTAAGGTAAGATTTTACTGTTTAGAATAGAATAGAACAGACTATTTGGAAGGGATCTGCATCACCCATCCAATCCAACTCCCTGATCAATTCAGGGCTGACCAAGTTAAAACTCTTTGTTAAGGGCACTATCCAAATTATTCTAAAACACTGACAGGCTTTGGGCATTAACCACCTCTCTAGAAAGCCTGTTCCAGTGTATGACCACTGTCTCAGCAAAGAAATGTTTCCTGATGTCCAGACTGAACATCCCCAGTGCAGCTCTGTGCTCTTGCCTAGTTTGGGTTTGCTCTTTTTTGGCAGAAATGCAGACCGGCTTCTGAAGAACCCAAAGGTGGTAAAACTGAGTATTCATGAGCAGCCATCTGATTCATTCCACTGAAGGGATGATATTCAGGCCCAATGAAAGGCCTCTGGGTCTGCCCTGAGCATCTTCTCTTTTTACAACCTTTTACAGCAGATGATAACACAAAGTGTTTCTCACATATTCCTTTGCTTAAGAAAGCTCTTTCAGTCTTTGCTGTAATCATGATACCTGGAGAGTGTGCTGCCAGACTTTCTCCTGCTGATGAGTAACCCGCTTGTGCACAAAAGTATTCAACCCAACTGAAGGATGCCAAAATAACAATATATATTACATAGGTTACAGCATGTATTCCAACCCTCAGCATGGGGCCTTACTCTGTGCCAACACTGGGGACCAGTGCCAGGCAGCACCTTACTCCATTTCCAAGTATCACTAATTTTGGTGAGGATGTCCCCAGTGCAATATGGTTCAGTGCAGCTGATCTCGAAAAATCTGGTCCTGTAAAAATATTTTAGGGCCCTAAAGGCATATTAACAGAGAAGGTATGAGGTATATATAAGGTGAGAAGATATATTAACATATGAATTCCTCTGGAATCTTCTATTTTTTTTATATTTTGTTTGGCTTATCAGATGGTACTACTTGAACATTTACCATCCTGTCTAAAAGTAAGGAATCTAGTCCTTCTAGTCTGCTGGGGAAGTCACCCATCCTCTAACTATAGAGGCAATTCAGGCAATAATTTTGGATTAGACACCTGATATTTGGGTGGCCAAAGCTGGAAAGTACATACGTATGTGTGTGTGTGTGTGTACATACATATATATATATATATATATTTTATTATATAAATATATATGTGTGTGTGTTTCATATTATATATGTATTAACAAATTTGTATTATTTAAATCTTATACACATATGTTTTAACATTTACTGAAATCCATATAACAAGCCATTTCCCTGTAGCATATTACTGCAATATACCCGGCAAAACCTGTAACACATTGGTGTTCCACTTTTTTTTTTCCTGACTCTTCTTTTGATCTGCAGAAAGTTACCAGGTAACTAGAATTAAAAGAATAAATAAGATAAAGGTTAACTAGTGCTAACTGGCTTTACAAAGGGCTGCAGAGATGTTAAGCATGTTTCCCAGGCAGGGCAAGCACCGTCTCCCACTCCCTAGCGTGGGGAAGGTGGCACTTTGTCTTTCACATCTGTTACACAGACTTCTGCTCACCATGGCTGGGACATCAGCTCAAATGGAAAGAGCATCTGGGAGCAAACACACTGGTCATGATGTACTCTGTGACTATTTTACCTCAGAAACACTTTCACATCATGGTGGTTTTGGCATGTCTTGGGGGATGTAGAATCAAGCTGGAGCTTGGGTTGTAGGTTATTTTTGCTGCTGGAGCCTGGAATATTAGGCAAAATCCTCAGGAGCATTTTTAAGTGCACTGAAGAAACATGTTAATATTTCAACCTAAGACACAAAGTTAATAATATCCTAATGTCTGGCTCTTGGACTCCCTCCTCGCAGAGACAAATGCTACCCACACATTCCTTTGCCCGATACACAGACAGTCATAACTTGGCGATTAGCGTGGTTCCAAGGTCTGCTGAGATAAATCACAGGAAAGCACTGCATTGCTTTATATAGACTAATAACTTGAAGCAAGTTAGGAATGCAAAGAAAGCTGTAGGAAGGGATGTTTCTAATGAAAAGCTCTCTGTCAAAGATAACAGCAAGGAGCATGAGTGACGGATAGCACCAGTACAATATGCAACATAGGAGAACCAGGGAGGAATCTGAAGCCCAAACAGAAAAAGATATAAAGGCAGTTTATAAATTCTCAGCTGATTCTGCCATCTTTGAGACACGACTGATATGGAGACAATGACAGTATGAGGATGTCTCAGGGAGAAATAAAATGATGCTGGGAAGGGAAGCAGTGTTTGTAATTTCTAAACTGAAAAACAGTAGTGTCTGTTTCCTTTTTTCTAAATTAAATATCATTATCATAGGGACATTCTGGATTTTAAGAAGTAAATACTCTCCCAGGATTGGTAAAAATTGTTGTTAAATGCGAGCAGAATCCCAACAAAAAAGCGCAATTGCCACATAGGAGAAAAGGAAAAATTGGGGCATTCATTTGTCCCCTGCAGGATATCTGAATTCATGAAAAGGACAGTTAACTGTCCTTAAGTGTAGAACAAAACAGGGCTGTATTTTGGCTTGTCTGCAATAATGCAAGGGTAACAAAGAGAGGGAAATAAAAGTGTTCATTTCATACAGAGGTTGCATATTTTGCATGCATCCATACTGACTCGAGGTGTTTTCTACTAGATTTTTCCCTTCTCAGAAACAAGGACGTATAAAAAATACTGCCTGTAGATTTATACTGGTGGCTTCTTCTTTGATTGCAAAGTTGAAATAATGTACCTTCCAAACCCACTAATATTTCTATTGTGACCAGACTTGTCCAGAGTTTTACAATCCTAATTAGTTTCACAGTTGTCTTGTTGTTTTCCTGTACTCCCCCTCTGTCTGCTCATCACCATCTGCTGTTGTCCACGGTGTGATCTTAAAGGAAGTACCATCTCTTTGTTCTGCCTCTATACAGCACTTCATAGAAATAGCTCATTATGGGAATCCAGGGCTGAAATTCCTAAACACCATGGCAATAAATGTAATGGACAGAAAGAATAATGAGTCTCAGAAACATTAGAGAAATGCCCAGCTCCTGGCTTTTGGTAGTATCTCCTGCTTTTTGACTCTATCTTTTGTTCTTGTGCCATTTCTGCTCAGCCCATTACAAGAATTGCTGGAAGGAGTTAGATGAGCACAGAGAGTTTGGTCACAATGCAGCCATCATTTGGGAAAAAAGGCAGTGATGGATGTGGGAAAGGGAAAAGTGAACATCAGAATTAATACTCTTTCAAACTCACACAAGTGCAAATAGGGAAACATCACCTTTATTTCACCTGTACTTCAGACGCTCTGCTTGAGGCTTTTGATCTGTTTTTATCAAGTTAGAAATATTTAAATGAAGACACGTTAGGTGCCAGTGTGTCCCAATAGGGAATGGGTTTGGGTGTGGTCAGTCCGGTGTACTAAAGTGCAGCATCAGCTCTAACGATCAGCCCTCCTCAGCGTTCAGCAGCTCTTACTCTCTCCAAGAGCAGTCAGTAGCTGAGCATAATACTCAGTGGATGCCTCCTACTTATTTCACTTCTGTTCCTTATTTCTCACAAGTGCTTTATGTTTGTTATGTGTATGTACGTAAGATCTGGTTCACTCAATAACTGAAAGAACAGATGACATAGGAAAAACAAAACATAAAT
The DNA here is from genome assembly GCA_013397075.1 of Rhabdornis inornatus. Classification (NCBI taxonomy): domain Eukaryota; kingdom Metazoa; phylum Chordata; class Aves; order Passeriformes; family Rhabdornithidae; genus Rhabdornis; species Rhabdornis inornatus. The sequence goes on along the minus strand of VWZS01010500.1, from coordinate 181,511 downwards.
ATAATTTCATCTGGTAAGTTATGGGTGGCCAGAATTGGGACCTCTGCAACTGAACTCTGTTATAAATTCTTGAGGTTTAGGGGTCAGGGGGTTGCTTAGATTTGTGATTAAAGATACGGAAAATCTGAAAGAAATGGATATTTTTCACTATTACTTAATAAAAAAGGGTAACATTCCTGAGGCAGGTTAGTTCAAAGGCCTTACTTAGATTGAATGTGAAATGCGATCAAATTGCCTCCAAAAGTCTGAGGTTTGTGGCTATTAGAAATACAGCAGTTTGGGAGGCAGTGTATTGAACCTCAATGACTGGCTTTTGGCATTTGAACAAGTCAACATAAAATGATGAAACTAAATATTCAGGAGGACTGGTCTTTCAGAATTCCTGAAGAGACATTCATTTTTATAACTGTTCATCTTATATTGTGGTCTGCGGTATTCAGTTGCTCATAAAAATCTTTTAACTAGAATTGCATTTTCAAATAAGGCTGAACTTGTTATTCATGGAGATTTATTAATACTTAATCAATTGTTACAAAGTTCATCAAGTCAGTATGTTGCTTATTCGCACAGTTTATGCCCAGTTTTAGCATTCTCTCATAAAGTACTTATATCACACAGAATATTCATTTATAGGACCATCATGTCAAGCCTGTAACAGTCTTTCAACCCTAAAAAATTTTATAAATGCATCATTACTATAAAATACAACCTTGCTGGATATTTATTTTTAATGTTTAGCATATCTACTTTTTAAATTAACATCCAAATCTGTGCTATTGCTTTAAAATTATATGACCAATTATATAAGCTACAGCACTGTTCTAAAGGAGTAGATATCTCTGCAACACATGCAGTCTGTCTCAGCGTAGGAGATTGCTGGGTGACGAGCAAATGCTAAGGTCACACTAGTTAGTTATTTAAGGTGACTTTAAAAGACCGAAATGACTACTCAAAAGATGACAGTGTTCCCAGGGAAGCCCCTAGCAGGGGTAACACAGCAACCCATTGTGCAGGGCAGCAATTAGGAGTGCCAGCGCTGACTGGAATCCTGGGATTCATTGTTCCTCCTGATTTTCAGGTCATTCCACCCAATGGACAGATGCTGGGGAAGTCATAATAGAGATTACCAGTTTGGGGATACCACTTCAACAGAGAACCATGGGTTAGTCTGGGATTTTCACTCGTCTGGACTCTGCTAGAGGAAATAACTTCTTTTGAGAGGAAAAGCTAACTACAATGAACACAAGTATTTGGTGTTGTGTTTGGGGAGATAATTGCCAGTGTGCCTCTGGCACCTTTGGGGAGCCATCAGAGCTCACATTCCTTTCACTCCTAACACCCTGTGATCACTGGGGTAAAGACCATCATTATCTGTTCCCTGCAGAAGCGTTCCCAGAATGTACCAGCAGTTGCACCTACAGGTGTGGACACTTGCAAAACTCCCAGAGCAGCAGTAAATGTCACAGAAAATGCTTGCAAGCAGTTTGGCAAGCCAGCTTCAGGCACATTCCCAGAGCTGAATTCTTTTGGTACCCCCCTGTCCATGCTGGCTATTCTCAAAGGTCAGCATGGGGCTCTCAGCGGGGTGTAAGAAAGGAGGAGTGGGAAGTGAAAGGCCTCCAAGTTCTGCCATGGAGACACTAGTTGGTAAAACTGATCTTTCTCATGAAGTAGGGTCCCAGTGCAAGAAAGGTCAGCATACCCTATTGACAAGCTCCTCACGGAGCTGGTGTTGTTGAGCAGTATCAGCATGTTCAGACCATCTCCCTCCACCTGGGATGTTTCACTCTACCCCTTCCTTCTGTCTTAGACCAGACCAAATTAGGGGCACCTATGTGTTCTCCTTTCCTTCCTTTGTCTTATTTTTTCAGCCCACTTGAGCTGCCATAAGGCTTTCCTGGCAGCAGCACAATGACCATTCCCAGTGGGGTCAGTGCAAGGTACATTTATGTAGGGGCACACACTGAGGGCTGCCTTAGCTTTAGCCTTGACCCTGCATCAGGCTCCTCACTGGGTAAGGCAGCCTGGAGAGCAGTGTCAGCCCCCACTGCTGAGGAATTACCCCTGTAGATCATGGGACAAAGCAGGCAGATGGCATGGAGGCAGTGTTCCAGAGCATAGTGACCTGAGTGAAACCCAGGAGCAGTGGCACACAGCTGACCTAACTGGGTCTCCAAGTGTGGAGAAGGGACATGAGAGTGAGTCCTTAAGGGGATAATCGAGCACAGGGGCACTGAGAAGGGAGATTCCTGTAGCTGCCTGAGGCAATACAAAGACTGCAGTTGAAAGACAGAGGATTTACACTAGGAAAAGGGCACCGAAAAGCTGGAAAAGGTCAGAAAATGGCAACAAGAAAGGCTGGGAAGGCTTTGCCTTACAGTAAATGACATAAGGATGCTGATCTAACAACTTAACAGTGAACATAAGCAATTGTTAGCACAATTTACTGAAGAACATGGTCAAATCCAAATCACCTGAAGACTTTAAATCAAACTAGCTGTGAAAAAAATACAAGACAGCAGAAAAACATCTTGAAACGACAAGACAGCACAATGTCGCATGCCCTGAGTGTTGGGTAATCCAAAGATGTTCATACTGTCATCTCAGAGCCCAAACATGTTCTGCATCTTTATTATGAGTAACATATCATTCTTAGCTAAACTAGTACCTGCGAGCTGAGCAAATTCCTTATTCTTGTAAGAAAATATCTCTAATTTCAAGCCAAAACTTATTTTTTGTGTCTGTGTTTTGCAAAATTTTTCACTTGCTGTACAATAGGTCATGAGGAGGCAGGAAAATTTGTGATCATGATCTTATATGGGTGTATAACTGTGCAGTGGTAAAGTATTTACTTGTAGCAGATGGAACGAATATGGGAGAACATCTAATGTGGTAATTGACGCTAAAACCTAAGGCATTAATTAAATGTGTGTTCTACTTAAGGAGTCGAATAAATGATGAGTGACAATTAAAAATGATGTCTTTATAATTATTCCAACTCCTATTTATGAAAGTGGAGTGTGACTGCATATTAAAATATGATTGAAGGTTTGATGACTCCCTATTCTTTCACAGTTAAAACGTTTGCAATTATTTCTCCCTCAGATTAGAGCAATGCATAGTGATGTAAAGTAAAACAGCGTAGGCTTGATTCTCCAGTCACTTAACACAGGTTTTATATTGGCATATGGTGACTCCCTTAAGCAGAGCACTCCTCAGTTAGGGTGATTTGAATGGACAATTAAGCTCAGCATGCTAAATACTGCAAATTCAATATGAACATCTGGGGATGCATTTAAGGATCAATGATTTATTTTTAAAAATAATATTTGGTTAGGTTTGGAAAGTCTGATGCCACTGTAAGAGCGAAGATTTCTCCTTCCTGATGAAGCAGTGGGAAAAATCCCTTTCCTTCACAGGGCACAAGACTAGCCTATTAATAGAAGTCAGGGTCCTTTCCCTCAATCTGCGTGCATCTAACATATCTCTTTGAAAATGCTTAATTAGTATAGCAGATTCAAACTTTGCCAAAGGGCTGCATACCACTGTCTTTGGATTATGTTAACTAGAAGTCATAATTGGTTGCAGTACCAAGAGATGTTCTGAACAGAATTCTCCTACACTTCCACAATGATTCTCTAAGGTTTCAGATAGTGGAAAATTCCCTTCTCTCAACAAGTTTTGAAAACTCCTCAGAGTCGCAGTCGGAGTTGTTTGTGGTTTTTTTTTTAACATAACCTCACTTTCATTTATTCTTCAGAAGTTTTACTGCAAATATTTTTATTCAGGAACAGAAGTTTGATTTCATATTGCACCAAAGAATTACAAGGTAGAGGAGTCCTTCCTTTATTTGAATTTTATTTGTGTTTAGTTTTACTGTGCATATTCTTTTGCTTTTCTTTCACCTTTCTTTCACCCTCTGTAGTTGTTGTGAATAAGATGTGGAACCAGCAGTTCATATCTTTGAGAAGGCAGTCAACTCAAGGCTACCTGGCAATGCTGTTGATTTTTTTTTACTGCAACTCTGAAAAGAAAGAAAACAAAAAATGTGTGTATGTATATATATATGTCTGCAGGTTTATTTACACACACACACTAAAGATAAACATTCACGAAAGCTTTAAACCCAATGCCAAGCTGGAGAAGCTGGTTTTTGCACTGGAGTCTTTCCTAGCACCCAAGGCAAAGGACTCTACCCTTGCCTGCAGAGCAGCAGCATCCTTGCACCCTCTGCACTTGCTTCTCTGAGGAGTGGAGAGGAGGGTGGCCAAAAGCCCGCTTCATCTGTCTGCATTTCATCCTCTAGTACTATTACCAAGCCCCCCTTTTCAGCCTCCATGGCTCACTTCTCCTATTTATATTTCCTCAGCATTTTGCAATAAAAATGCTACCATCTCCCATCTTGAGCATTCTTGCTGCCGCCCCTCTCTGACAGGCACCCCTGTCTGCTCCTGAGTGGTGCTGTAAAACACTCTCCCTGCCCATCCCAAGTCCTACACCCTGCACAGTTCTCCTTACTCTTTCCAGCTGATATACAGGAATTTCTACATTTTCATTTTGTGTTTCTGTCTGGAAAACATCTTCGCTCTTCCAGTCCATTAGCAGGTCTCAGACATCTCTCTTTTGTGTTGATTCCCTCAGTCACCTGGTGCATTGTGATACATTAGCTTCTCTGTTTACCTTGTTTAATTAGCTTTTATTCTTCTCTGAATTGGACTTTAGCCACAATAATTTACGAGTATTTGGAATAAGATATATTTTGTAAACCATTTGAAAAACAAGGATATCAGGCTTCCAGATGGCATAAAATACTGGTTTCTGGATTTAGTACTTCTCAAGATAGAACCTGTTAAAATCATGCCTGACTGGAAGGGTGGAAAGAAAGTAAGAGGGCAGCCCAAGTACTGTGCTTCTGGGTTTTCTTTTTCCTCTTTTTGTTTACCTTCCAAGACGGCCTGTTACAGGTGACAATTACATGGAAATAGGCAGAGAAGAGCAGAGCAGTCAGTTCCAGTATGCATAAGATGCAACTAAGAGATGGTCAGGATGCGCACAAAAAACTAACCAGGGGCTCAGAGACTTCTTTCTCCTCTGCATGTTAAACACGATTAAACAAGATGGTGGCAGTGCTGACATTGTAATTAGCCATACTAGTTTTAGTCATGTCATAATAAAAATTCACCATTATAATCTTATTAAAAAATAAACAGCTGTAAAGTTTAGGAAACTTTTTTGTTCAATAAATGTTAATGCTATGAATTATACCTAAGTCACAAAATAAGGTGATTTTTAAGATCAGCTTGCTCATTCGACCCTTACAAAAACCACTTTATTTTTAACAAGTGCCACTACATTTTGATCTTTCTTCACTTCTAGATTCCTTCTTACTTTACAAAGCTACTGCTCATCGCCTTATCTCCCCTGCAAAGCTCCCCAGACCTTTAATCTGTTCAGTCCACTTGTCATGGAATTTCTCCATTTTTAATAGGTGGAATTCAAATATTCTCACTGGCATTCTTTCTTGCTCTGGGATTATTAGAACCCCATTGCAGCTTTCTCCTAATGTGAAGGCTTTCCAAGTGCTGCTCCCTAAAATGTCTTTGACCCAAAGCAAAGGCCTTGGTATCATGCCTGGCCTTCCTTCAGCAGAACACAACTAATGAAACAACATGTAAAAGAAAAATCTAATCTGGAAGTTCCTACCTAGAGAGGGGAAAAGTGCTTCTGTCTCATATGCAGACATCCAGAGGAAGTCAGGGCATGCTGAGAATCAAAGAGAGTAGCGCTGCAGGATTTTGGACACTGAAGAGAGTAAACACCAGAAGACCATCCCTTGGCTGACCACACTATGACTGTGCATGGAGGAGGGAAAGGCAGCGACTGGCAGTCCCATTGAGCAGATGTCCTACAAGAGAAAGTCTTTTATCTCGTCCCCTGCTGTGTCAAAACCTCCTCTGAGAGCTCAGCACTGAATAACCACAGGAAGAATCTCAATTACGTTACTGCCCATGTTTCCTCCACAGTTATGCCTGCCCAGGAACTGTGATACACCAGGCTACATGTCAGTCACTTCCCAAAAGCCCCATGATATTGTACATGAGCCATTCAACCCCAGATGCACGTGCTGCAGCACAGCTGGCAAAACAAGGCATACACACAGCGGTCTTTCATTCAGTAATCCTATTTTACAATGTTGACAGAGGAATCTCTCCATGTTCATTTGCCAGTCTGCTGTCAGTATTGTGGTATTTATATTACAGATGCATTTACATAATATTTATGTATTGGTACTGCTTTCACTAACCGGCTTTCCCACCCGGCAGTTGGCAAGGAGGCTGGCACCCAGCAATTGCAGATTTAAAGGATACTGTTTTGCTGTTTGAGGCAACAGGTAGACACAGTTTTGGTGGTTGCAAAGACCAGGTAGTAAGGTAGGCATGTGGTAGTTATGCCTGTTGATCTGTGCAGACATACAAGGCTAAGGGAATCTTAAGAAGTTTAAAAATGCATAAAGCCTGGTGGCAAGTCAGAGGATGGCTAATGTTGAGTAGAGAATGATCCCTTCCAAAAGTTAGACGTTCTGAGAAGTTTCTGCTCTAAACTAATAGCAATGTTGAAGACCTCTCTGGTAACACTATCAGATAAATACATCTACAGTCTCTGCTTCCCACATTTGACACTTCTTAAGGGCTTGCCTACACAATGAATTTGTTCTTACATTGATTTTAAAAAATGTAATTTGGTTTATAAGTGATTTAGTTTAACATAATTTAAATAAATTATTTTGAAAAACATGTGTTTATATAAAACATTGGATGTATGCAAGAATAAAAGCTCTACAGAAAGCAACACCATCCAGGTTCTGACTTGGACAGAAATTGGATTGTTGTACAATTTCCAGTCTTGGACTCAGATGAAGGTCTCTGCTTTGTTTTGTTTTTGTTTTGGTTTTTTTTTTAAATAAATGAAAATGTCTCTAGGCATTTTAAATTAATGTTACATTTTTAAAAACGGCATATATATGTGTATATATGTTTGTATAGGTTTATATACATACATATATAGACATATTTTACTTCTGTTGGCATATCTAATGCTTTTATTAGATGTCTTTATCTGCTTAGAGACACTTTCACTGAATAAAATGAAGTGCTATCTGAGACACTCATAGTCTTAGTATATCTAGACTGAAGTGCTTTCCTCTGTGAGATACAGAATGTTTAACAATTCCTTATCATTAATACAGTTGTAACTGATGTGACATATCCTTTCTCTGTTGTCCAGCAACATTCTAACACCAAAGTTAAATCAGAATTGGCACAAGTGGGATTTCTCCTGTTCTGTGATGTAGAAAGAATAGCCAGTCATGGTTTGTATAAATTACTTCATAGTCACAGTTATATACAATACAGTTTCCTAATGAGGCCAATTCCCTAGGCAACAGCCCAAATCTGTAAATGTCTAAGCACAGAAATACAGCCAGCAGGATGTCTAATTCAGTTGAACTCAATGGAGATGATTTGGTACTCATAATCACCTCACCTCCATGAGCTGTACGCCTGTTTTAAGCAATGTATTGAGAAAGGAAAAAGTACTCAAATACTCCTTCCTAAAGGAATTTTTCTAAAACCTCCTTATTTGCCCTGGGTATTTTACTGCCCATGTTTTGAAAAATTGTTTCTCTCCAGAAATTCAAAACAACCTTCAAGAAAAACAACTAAGAAATTAAACTAAAGAAACCCTAAGTATAATTAATACAATGCCTTGTGGTTTGAGTTTCTCTCCCACATCTCTATTCATCTGTGTGAAACGGCTTCCATTACGAATCAATAGGATATTTTGTCTTGTCAGTCCTTTCAGACAGCTTTGTATGCACTTTTGCATGTGTAGCAACATATGCATGCACTGCACCTCGATCAAAAGTGAGGCATAATTGACTTCTTACAAGAAGACCAAATGGCAATGAGATAAGTACACATGGGGATGATTCAGCTCGCTCTGTGTGTGGGGCACCAGGAAGTTTGGCTATGTCCTGGCAATACTCATAACTCTGAAACACACCATTCATTGGACCTGATAATTGCTGGTGTAGGCCACTACAGCGCCCTCCTGAAGCCTCAGTGAAATGGCCCCAAGATGGAAGGAAAATAGACTTCGATGTTATTCCTGTACCGCTGCCTCCCAGCTGTGCTGAGTGCTGCTCAGCCTGTCCCTATGCAGGAACTGGTGCCACAGCAGCTTTGCAAGGGCAATAAAAAGAGCAATCAATTTTTACTCCTCCTAAAGGACAATGCAAAGCATACATGCCTCCAACCCTAGCTTTAAAATAGACAGTGCGGAGGTTTTACTAGGTCATAAATGTGTGATTCATTGCAACCTGTCTTACATGATGGGACAGAGCTCACCTATGTGTTGGTTGCACTTTTGTTCCCAGTAAACCCACAGCACCATGTCATATTAACCTGCTAGGCATGAAAACAAAAAGAAGCTTGAGGAACATACGAGTACATGGCTCCCTATCTGCCAGAAAACTGCCTAGGGAAATGAGGTCAGCTATCTACTCAGAAACCATACTTGAACACAAGGGAGCCTAGATTTGTTTCTCTATATTGCAGAGGGTTTGGCCTTCTACACAGTGAAACTGGAGGAAAATTCCTTCTGCACTTTCATCAAGGCAGAGTCAGCAGCTTTACAAAGCACAAGGATACAAGAAGCAGAGGGACTTGCTATTTGGGCAGAATAATAAAGTTTATTTTAAGTCTATGTAGTGTTTAGTTGGGTACTGGTAAATGAAGGACTAAAATACTCACCTGTTTGGTTTTGCCTGAACTATCCTTCCACTGCCTCTCATTTAGCTTTGACTATCCTACTGCCAAGACCATGATCCAGTGGAGATACATTATCGGATAGAAATATATTTTATCAGGAATAAAAAGTAATTACTTTTCTTTAATTGTATGGAGGGATTGGTATGGATTTCTGCTCACAGTATGATCTTGAATCTCAAATTGTGCACATTTTCTTTGCTGCTCAAGTAGATTTGAACTGCCACTTAGTAAGGGAGGAAATTCTCCTAGATCTGACTGGTGTCTCTGCTGTACTGTCAGTTTGCACATGAACTCCTTTTAGCTAATCGTGAGCAAGGGATAAAAATAAATAGCTATCAAAATAAAGCCTCTACAATTATGTCTCTGGAACCAGAATATCCTGGACCTGCTCTCTCTTATGCAGCATGTGAAAAAAAAACCTGTAATTCACTCCCCTTTCTAGTTTCTATAAAGACAGGAAGAAACAAAATCTGTTTTTTTATATAAAATTAATAGGGGAGGTTAGGGAGAGTTCTCCAGCAGATACAAATGGAAGAGGCTTTTGAGGGAAAGCCCTTCCACCTTTAAAGGCCTCTAGTAGGAAGTTCCTAAAAATTGCAACAGAATCTAGATGACTAACTAGTGAGGTTGTTTGAGGACTTAGCCACAACACAAATATGTAAAGACTTCAAGGTCTAAGAACTAATCATCATACAAGGAAGAAACAGTTTTTTGTTTTCCCTGTTTAGCTTTTATGGGTCATCTGCCACTGAACTGTGAACAAGTCTGGGAAAGCTGGGACTCTTCCATCTCTCATATTTAAAGTCATGGTGTCCAGCTCTGGATTTGGTTGGAGAATGAAGCTGTTCATTGTGGGGCAATTCATTGATAGCTGGAAAACATTAGAGTTGTTGACATCTGTAAAGTATTCCAGAAATTATGAGTATATATAGTGATGAGCAACACAGAGGCCACATCAGACCAGAGCTTCATAGTCACCCAGGAGTTGTGTAATTGAGGAAGAAATGTGGATTGTTTCCAGAAGATGTCAAATGAAGTCCATCTGTACCGAAGCAGGACTAAAAAATGTGCATTGTATTCAAGTACCAATTCAAGCAAAAGCTCAGTCAGAATTACCCTTTTACAGCTCTGTCTGATGTGTAGTTCTGCCTTTACTCTAATAGGGTTCTTTTCACGTCTGAAGCATACATTTCTCCTTGTTATCTTCAACATGGACAGATTTAAATCCACATATTAAATTCCACTTCCCTTCTGCTAATTCTTTTACTGTTGCATTTGCATTCCTCCCTCATTTTTCTTTGTTGCCTTTCCTAGGGAGGTGGGAGAGCTAATTAATTAGTACTTTTATTATTGAGAGGTAGGAATGGGTAGCTGAGAAGCAGGGGCATTATGAATACTTAGTTGGGGTATTTTAGGGACTGGGTGACCACTTCATCAGAAGTCTGTGACCTCATAGGTTTTGGGCAACAATGGTTTAAACCTTAGGTCCTGCTGTTGCATCCACAGTAGGAATTCCCCGCTGGATGTCTGGTCCCTCACTGTCGACCACAGAGTGATTCTCTGTTGTGGGTTTGCAAGAGTCTGTGCTGTTTTGCACCATAAGGGAATGCTTTTTGAATGCTGAGCTGTTACCCTTCATATTGTATTTAGATAGCATCTCACTTCTTCCCTGCTCCTGCCCCATTCACTGAAGTGGTGATTGAAAGCTGCCACCCTAGCTTTCCTGGTGGCTTGCATCCATGTAAATGAGGTGTAAACTCCCAGCAAACAGGGCTGCCATGCATTTAGCCATGTCTGATGAGCACATTGATGAGCCTGGGTTACCAAGACAGAGGAAAGTGGTGAAGGAGACTAAAAGAGCTTACAGGAACCAGTGCTGGAAAGAAGTTACTTAGGATGTCAGGTTTGGATTGTGCAGCAAATATGATTTCTGTATTACTATATTCTCCTACCACAGTTCTTTTGTTTTTGTTAGAGTTTTTTTCCTTGCCATGGATCCACTTTCTCACATAAAAGTCATCAACTAGAAATTAAAATCCCTTTTCTCTTCAAAGAGAAGAGATAGACAACTCATCCATTTTTGGGGAAAAGGGGATTGCAATCAGATTTTTCTCTCTTTCTGAATTTTGTTTTCTTTTATATGCTATCATGCAGGACTTTCAAGGAGAACTGACTAGCTAAAGAGTAAAGACACTAAAACTTAAAATACCAAGAGAGCTGTCAAACGTATTGAGTAAGTGGGGAGGAGTAGAAATTTTTCTCTAATCTCTTTCAGCTATTGTAAACACATCTCACTTGCAGCAGCACATCTTATCAACAGATGTTGGTTGTTCTTGTCTTTAATTGCTGCTGTCACTTTAGCTTCTAGCAGTTCCCGCTCCTACAGCTCAGTCGTACAAAAGTTCACTTCTAACCTCTTATTGCTCTGCTCTCCTGCCCCCTCTCTGGGTGTGTGTTTAGGGGGGGTGGATGTGGGTGCACTTTCTTTGCAGCTTCACTTTCCTGCTGCCATGCTCGCACTGCAGTGTCAGTGTGTGGAGGTTGGTGGTGTAATCCCTCCGTGCTCAGCCTGTACCACTGATTCAAAGGATGAAAACTGTTTTCTCTCATCTGGTCCCAATCCTGGAAAGCTGCAGGAAAACTCTATGGCAGGTGCTGCTTAAAGAAAGCTCTTCTCATGCTCAGACAGGATACCCTTTTTATCCCACATAAAAAGTGGCAAAGTATTTTTCTCCACATAATCCTCTCAATTCCTGTCTATTTGCTGCTCTTCTCTTCCTACCCCCACCACTGTCTTTTCTTTCTCCCATGGGACTGGCAGAATCTCAGAGGAAATAAGTAAAGCTTTCCTAATATAGAAGCTCATCTTCTCTGAAAACACTTCTCATTCTGTTAATGGAGTTCTGGAAATGTTTCAGTTCTCTCCCTACGCTAATACTTTATTCTCTTCCTCTGATAGCTGTCCAAGCACAAGTGTCATCAGTTTTCCTAGCTTTATTAGCTCATTTTGCAAAGGAATGCTCAGGCAGTCTAACAAAATAATAATAAAGAATTGGCTGGAGAGTTTTATAGCTATGTACTCTCTTTAAAAAAATAAATATGCATCTGGAGACATCTTTCTGAGACCATTTCATTACAGAGGTTTTACAAATATATGTGCTCTACATACAAATATCAGTGGAAGATAACACAGGTTGCTTAGTAGATTTACATATGTTCCTTCCCCCTTCCTCTCATACCCTGATATACACCAGGGCCCAGGGCTCTTCTTCCTGAGTCTCTCCACCTATGATATCTGTGCCCAATATTTGCAAATCCACTCGTAAAATTTTATGTAACAAAAGCACAAAGTGACTGCAAATCCTCTGCGTAGAGGGGAGTGCTTTTTCTGTGCCTCCCTCCCCCACAGTTACACTAGTTCTGGGGAGAAGCAGGGGAAGCGCAGAGCAGCAGACATGGAAACGCTCTTATTCTTCAACGAGAGTAGGGTTTTCCACCAGGGAGAAGGTGCAGCTTAGTACCAGGGGCAGGTGGATTTGCTTCACCGAACGCTGGTCTTACAGGCTGCAGCAGAGAGGGAGGAATGCTCAGGTACCCCTCTTGTCCCCTCAAAACCACAACCTGAAGATGGGGGTGGGGCAGGGTGAGCAGGAGCCTTCCATCCTCAAAATAGAAATTGTGGGGAGCAAGGACGTGCTAAGCACGAACACACGTAAGGGTGGGAAGTTGGTGGGAAGTCGGTGGGAGGAGGAAGAGTTCTTCAGAATGGTGGCATCTGAGGAGACTATGGCTGAATGCAGCAGTATGGGCAGCCCATAAGAGGAGAAATGCCTGCAGTTGCCCTGGGAGAGAACTACTTTTACAGAGAGTATGAAGCAGGCTCGGTAAGCTTAAAATACTCCACCTTCATTTTGGAGACATTCATTAGCACAGGCTACATTGCTTGTGCTTCACCCTAGCTGCCCAGGATGTGCTTTCTTGCCTACCCTTTTCCAGACACAACATGTGCAAAAATAGGAACTGGTGAGATAAGCACCACAAAAGACATGGACAAATGCTGCCAGGCACTGCCCTATCTTAATGGCTTGTCCCAAATGTGCAGAAGGGGGGATAGGAGAAGAGTTTCCTGGGATGGGCTTCCATTTCACACATCTCTCCCAGGGAAGACCAATGGGTGCCCCAGTCAGAGTGCCTCAGAGCAGCACATACAGAATTTCCAGACAGGTTGCAGCACCTGGTTTGCCTGGTACCCTTTCCATTTTTGATCCATGAGGATGCCAGCAGGGCAGTTCCTGATCTGTGGTCCACCCAAAACTAAAACTGAGGGGCAGAAAAAGAAACTCGATACCTGCTAGACTAACTTGGTTGCATGAAGTGTAGTTTGGGAAATGAACTGGTCTTGATAAAGGCTCGCCATGCTGGCATCAGCATTTGGAGCGCAGATTTGGTCATAACTATGTGCACAGAGTGCAGAGGCAGGAAAAACCTGAGGCAAAAAAGTGTGTTCTCCAGCAGGAACACAGAATTAAGGTGCTACTTTTATGCTGCATTTTTATTAGTGGTATCTCAAAAATATCACTTTCGGCATGCCTTTTTCACTTCTCCCACAGAAGCATGAAAATTAACATCAGCTAACAAAATTTTCTATTGCTCTGGAGGAAATGTTGTTGAGAGCTGTTTATACATTATTTTTCTCATTTGCTTTTTATTTTTTTACTTTATCAAAGTCCCGTCATAATGAAGTACCTGATTATTTTCCTTTTTTTTTTTAATAATCAATGCATTATTTAATTCTTTTTACATCTTCCAGAGCTTAAGACACACACAGACACACCTCAAAAAGAAAAACACAAGACCCTTCATGCAGAGTCATTTCCCACCAAATTTCACACTGGGCATGATATGCCAGCTCAGACAGAATATAGAACTGAAAGCCATGTGGTCCCAGGACATATCTCCCAGACACAGGCAGCAAACTTTGCCCCTGGATGGCTGGAGAACATCTTCATCAATTGGATTCTGCCATGTGCAAGAAAACAGCTGTGTTGGTCAGGGAGGTGAGGTAAGGTCACATTTGGGGGTTGCAATTCATTATTCCCTACCCATCCATTATTCCAAGGGAAAGGTGTTTGAGATCACGTCTTCTTTTGGCTGCTGCTGTGCCACCTGGAGTGGTCAGAAAGGGCCTGTTCCCACCACCTTATCTCTTGGTGTCAGCACCACTCCTTCCAAACTAAGTGGGCTAAGGAGATTTTGTGGCTGCACATGCAGGAACACACACTTCCTCAGTGCATAGCAGGAGAAATCATAGTCAAGTCCTAAGCTTCTGCAGCCTTTTTCCTGCATACCAAAATCCCAGGGCATCACATCTACCTGTCTTTACCTGCCCTGTGGCTGCACAGGAGTGACAACTAGTTTTTTTTTCCCCAGGCTGAAGTGCTACCACTTACAGGTAGCTTATGCAATCCTGTTCATGAGTTAACTTTATCCCAAACCGGGACCTAAACAGGGTGAAGGTCAATTCCTGTGAAAAAATACTATGCTGCTGCTTGGTCTATCGTTCAAATTACTCAAGGTCAGGTTTTATTTAATCATGCTTTCTTCCACATTTTTTCCCTCCAATATTAAAATAAAAAAAAGCAATTAGATAACGAAGCATATGTAGCTTGTTTTCTTGGATTGTTTCTCAGCTTTTTCCTAAATTGTCACTGCCCCTTTGGACTTCAGCAGTGGGATAGCTGCCAGGTTTCCACAGAGATGCAAACAAATTCTATGCAATAAAATATCATCTCTACATAATTTAAGCCCCAAATGTACATGGTGACAGTTTTATGTTTGAGTAATATGAAAATCTGAGATATTGGATGTGAGCATAATTTAGGATCGAGAGCTGCAAATATTTCTGTGCCCTGGAATCCAGTTAAAATGCACCATTGCACATGCTGTGTTTTGGTGGTGAAGTATTGCTTGCCTCTGATTGCTGCAGGGTAAGAACTTTATTTTCCTAACCCATGATTTAATGCTTTCCACCCCCTGTAAATTGTAACTAACAATGCCCTCTATGTGAGCTCTGGTAGCTGAGGAGACAGGGGGAGATGGCTGGAGCATGAAAAGGGAAAGAGGGGAAAAAAGAAGGGCAAAAGAGAGGAACATCTGCAGTGGGTTAAAAAACATTCACCACTTGCTTTCTTAAAGGCTGAATATTGGGCCAAAACCCCAATTAGATGGTGGCAGTGGAACTCCACTGATTTTGAAGGAGCTGAGCCAGTCTGAACCAGCTGAGAAGCTGGTCTGCACTTTCTCATTTAGAGCCCAAAGTGGTTGGAGCAGGGGAGGTTTGAAACTGTACTCCTCACGTAGCACGGAGGGGCCTGCAGGAATAATGTTTGCTTTGGCATGGAGGTGGGTTAGTGTAGACCCAGCAGGTCCTGCAGTGAAAGGCTCCTTTCTGCTCTAAGTGATGGTGACTTCCATAAAGACAGCAAATTCATCCAGAGATATGCCTTAAGCCACATCCTTCTTTAATTCATAAGTCCTTGCACAGTGCAGACCTCAAGGTGAATTTATATGGATGCTCTTGCCCTTGTTTTCATCCCTGGATGTCCTCTGTTTCTCTGCAGGGCACAGATATCGTGGTGTTTTCCCTGGACACCTATTCTAGACTCCCTCCTTAGTACAGCAGCAGCCAGAGTCTGTGTCAGGACCTGATAAAATCTGAAGCTTTTGAAATGCCTCTTTCTACAGCTGTGGGTCTCAGTTAGGGAAAAGGAGCTGCTGCATTTCTTCCATCTTCCCTTTTCCATATAGAAAGTCCCTAAGAGGAATTTTTTCCTAAGATTTCCCCATTTCTGGCATGATTTCTGAAGTTCACTCTCTTCTTCCTTCCTATCCTCTTGTCTTTTCCCAGGATGCTTGCTCTGGCTCCATCTCGTTAGAAAGATTATCTTCTCAAAGCATGTGAAATTAAGAAGTAGCTGTGAGGAAAAAGCACAGATAGATAAGAGGTTCTTCTCACCACAGGCAGCCTGGTGCAAAATATTTCAAGCAGTGCAGGAAGGCCTGAATGAGACTGAGATATAACAGAGCTAACATCCATCTCATGAAGGCCACCTTCTTTCCAAGAGATGAGTAACAAAGCAGAGGACAGGTGGACAGGGAATAGTACCTGATTTCTTTTACGATATAGTTATCAGAGGATATCAAAAAAGAACAGCAGACAACAGGTTTAAAATAGACAGAGATACCACATTATGTAAATTATAATAAGCAGCTCCTCAGTTTAATCACAGCATTTTGTGAAGAATTAAAAATGGTATGGGTGCAAAACCTGATTGGCAAATACATTAAATTAAAAGAAGATAACTCTCATGCAGGGAATCCCTGAGGCACAAAACATGAAGAAAGGGAAGTATTGAAGGAAATACCACTTTATGTTTGATCTGCTGCCATGCTCTCCCAGGAGCATCTATGTATTGGCCATACCTCCAGGTAGGGCACCAGGCTGGTGGCTTTGGTCTGACCCAGTACCACCTCTGCTATATTCACAGGCCCAGTTAGTCAGGTGCTGAGTGCCACCAGACCTGCAGCACTGCTCTCTTCGAGAACTAGAAAATAATAGGCTAGATCAACTTTCCATCAAGACCGAATACTACCAAGGAATTGGTAATTCCAGATATTCTGTCCAGGAATTCTGAAGACATTTTCCTTCCATCTAGAGGAAAATGAATGCCCATGATAGATATTTACTTCACTGACATATAAAAATTCATCTAGCTGATGCATATCTAGTCTCTATACCTACCTGAGTCAATGGTAAGATGGGTATCCCACCAGTCCTAGAGAGATACACCAGTCGTTCTTTCTTCACATCCTCTGGGCTTACCGTGTGCTGATATTCTTCACCTGACTGCAGCCATGGAAAAGCACATCTGGTGAGAAAAATAAGGCATTTTTGAAAACCAGCACTGAAAGTGTTTTGTGTGGCAAAACTCCAGGAGCAACCTTTTCTCCTTAGCAATTCAGAAGGCTGGTGTTGGTGCACACAAAGAACATATACATGCCACATGCAGGAACGGATGCCAGCCCCTGAATGACTGTACTGTTTGCTTCTGATGCCACGTTATCTTTCTTCCAACATTATTGCAACTTGCACCAGAAATCCTGACCCAGAACATGTGTCTGTTGTCTTGTGGGGGCATCTGCAATACCACGGGTTTGTTGCAAGCAGGTAAATGGTAGTCCCATATTAGCTGAGATTTGGCGGTGTATTATATGTGGCAACTTGAGCAAGATGCTGAATTCTCAGACATAAATGCTTTATCACCAAAGGAGGTCTTAATTTGGATAAGCTGTTATGTCACAGCACACCACACCACAACACTGACATTTTGCTGCTGAGGCTTCCCAGCATCTTAAGCATGTAATACTTACTATTTGAAAGCCAGGGTAGTAATGTCCATTTTTTGGTAGCTGGGAAAAACTCCACGGTTCTGCTGAGTATCTAGGATTCCTTTTTAATAAATACAGATATCACAGCTTACCAATCACAGTTCTAAATTATAGAATCTATGTCATGATGTCAAGTCTCCTTGTCAGGAATTATCGGAAACATCTCACTGCTATTTGTCTGGAATAAAAATCTCATGGTCTGAGTGTCCTGGTGTCAGCTAACGTGTATATTAATATTGAGCATGAGATCTTACTAATTCCCTGCTCAATAAGGATTTACGGCCTGAGAGCATTTAGCAGTGGAACAGATCAATCATCGCAACAAACGGATTATAAGCATTTGTAGGAAAATATAACAGCACATGAAAATTCTAGATTCTGTCACCCTTCCTCACATCAAGCCCTGCCTTGCCAAACACCTCCTGCCTTCCAGAGCTATTACAAGAGCAGGGATTCCTCAGTGAAACAGCAGTAGTATATTTACAAATTGGGGACCAATTATGTGTTTCTTCCATTCCCCAGATTCTCTTGCTTCAGCTGCCTGGACTGGATACCTAACGCAAAACAAAAGACATGTAAGTCCTGGTTCAAAATTGTGTGATAACTGAACTATGAGAGTTAGTATTTAGGATTTCTGGGAGACCTTCCTGAAGCAAATGAGGACAAGGAAGGAAAACTGTATTCTTTCAATGTGACTGATTTTGGTAGATCTTGAGAGATTTGCTTCACACTACTTGCACATTCACACTACTTCATGAAGAAGCATCAGAAATTACCATAATTTCTCCTAAGAAAACTGTATGCCTGAATTAATGTGCTTAATTAGTGGGTCTCAGTTCAATGTTGAGGGCTGTTTAATTTAACATTTCAATTTTACATATTTGCTCCCTTCATCCTTTTTTTTCCTACTTATTATTGTTATACACCCCTTTTAAGAAGGCGGTATCAGGTTCTAGGACTTCACACTCCTTGATGTAGACATCTACACAGCTCACTAATCTGGTTTGGCGGCCATTGCTCCGTCAGATCTGATATTAAACCTTCAGAAATAATCTGACCAGACGGATCTTCCTGCATATTTAATTTCTCCACTATAAATTATATACTTAGCTGTCACAGTAACTTCTGGACACTTTGCCTCTTAGCTTTGATGTTGTATACGAAAGAATTGGAGCCTACCTCTGAGAATGAAGTACTTAAGAAGAGAGATGAAGATGTTTTAGGGATAAAACTCTCAAATAGCAGGAAGGTGTCCTAATGTACAGTTTGTTATGCAAATTAGCCTACCCATTCTGGCATTTCAGTAATTCTTCTGATTTTGCTAAATGTGCTGTGTGAAACTGCCACTTACTTAAACTCTTCCGTCAAAAATTCAGGATTTAGTTGTTTGTTTTCGTCTTCATTCAAGTTTTGAGTGCATGTAACTATTGGAAAGAGAAGTGAGGATTCTTAGATTGGGTGGCTAGATGGGTCTAAAGGTGAAAGGTTTTGAATACTTACCTTCTTTTTCGAGTAAAATCCATCCAATATCTTTTGGTTTGGTCAATTACAGATTTAACCTCATTTCCACTTACATTAACAGGAGTTTTATCCACTGCTTCAGTTGGCAGAGCCCTCTACTGCAGTAAGAAGTAGTGTAGCCAAGTTCATACCAGAGTTCCTATTTCAAGTTGATTTTAAAATCTTGTAATTTTAATAGTGTCTCTAACACAAAGATGTGATATACCAAAGACCTGACTCCCTGGAGGTTACAAAAGTTTCAAGGAGTTTTATTTGGAGGAAGAAACTAGACATGATTTGAGCAGTAGCTGTCAAAGAAAATAGGAATTTAACACTGGGATGAAGACAGATTTAATTGGAAGATATGAGGGAAGATGAAGAAGTGAGAAAAGGGAGACAACATCTCATTATATTGTGAAATAAAAAACATGTTTATAGGCCAACACTGTTGTGAGAGATGGAGAATAATGAAGAATTCAGCACTACCTTAATCCTCCTGGCCTTTTTTTAAATAAATCATTATTTCATATGGCAAGTCTCACTTTCTTCATACCTGTTTCCATCACACAGATTTAAATAACAAATTGTTTATTTTCTCAAAAAGAAATATGCCAAAACACATGCTAAATTCATGAGTGAAATTATGAGACACCAGTCTTCTGCTTACTTCAATCTAGCTATCCTTTATTTTTTAAATTTTAACTTTGCTATAGTTGCCTGCATGGTATTGGTTTCTGAAAGAGCCTGGAGTCGTGAACATCAGAAGATGTCCTAAGCTAAATTTTGTTTTTCTCAGGTGTGTTTTGGTTAACTCAGAACTGCAGCTGTCTCAAGATAGTCTCTCCAAAATGTTGAAAAGGCAAGCAGAAAGCATGTATACTAGATTAATATCCTATACCTATCTTACCCTTTGAGCTTTTCCTTCCACCTGAGTTTTCATCCTTTCTTTTGTTCATTTCTTTAAGAATGTATGAAAACCCAAAGATGGGCAGCAGAAAAGTGCCTGTGGTAGTTCTGTGGCACCTGTTCTGTTTGATCTCCTCATGGTCAGTCACTCATCACAACCGCTCACACTGCACCACACATCTGTCCTTCTGCCCCTTCTTGTCCAGTCTACTGTTCTTCACAATGGCAAACTGCCTTTTCCTCCACAGACCATCTCTTCCACCTTTGCAGCTCGTTCTGGCTCCATTGCTTTCTTCCCAACGTAGTTTTGCGGCTCTACAAGGCACACGCTATTTCCCCTAGAAACACAAATTGATGGGTATGGTCTACCACATGCTTACGTTGACTTTAGAGATTTTTGGATGTAATCCTCTCCCTCAAAAATATGGACTGTAAAGCAATATGTTATTTTTTCCTTGTTGGTTCTAGAGTGTTCCATGCAATACTGCAAACTCAGTCCTTGCCTTGCACACAGCATTCAGAAAGTTGCTGAATGTTGCTTCTGTGCTGTACATTTATTGACTGAAACATTTGAGTTGTTGCTTTTCACACTGGTAATTTTAGAGCGCAGATGCCTAGCATGTTTACTCACATACCAGGGCTCACATTTAATGAGCAAAATGTCAAGTATATTGTTATCCACCATAAAAACTGTGAAAAATATCCTTGCCATCTGCAGTGTGCCTTCTGCTTCAGCCTAAAAGACTTTTACAAGCAACTACATGAAATTAGCATTAAAGTCAATATTTATAAATGGAACCACCTCTAAAGGGCCGGATCTTCTCCCCTCCCACACCCCCTGTTCCTCTGGGATCTAATGAGCTGGGGAGGCTGGTTGCAGGAAGGGAGCTGAGTTGCGCCTGGCTCCTGGTTGCAGTCAGCCAGAATAATCTCCCTGCACTGAGGAAGTGGCAGAAAGAGAAGAGTGGTACTAAACGGCATCGACAGCGTCCAAGGGCCAGATCCTGTGCTAGTGTCAGTCGGTGTAACATCATTATCTTTGCTGAAGTGACGCAGTGAGCACAAATCAGCTCAGTTTGGGGGACTGACACAGCACTGTCTTGGATCTGTGCTACCTGAGGATGGAGTCAGTAATAACACTCATGGAATAGATGGTGGATAGTAGAGCTGAAACTGGGATTCAATACACTGCCGTCAGAAAAGAATACCATCTTCCAAGAAAATGTTAGCTAATTCTCCACTAAATGTGGAAAAAACCTGGCCATTTATTCTGGCTTCTTATGGTGCTGAGGACAATGAAGATCGTCTGTCGCTGAAGTCTCTAGATTGTACTGCAAGAATAATAAAATGAACAATTACCAGTAATGGATAACTGCTCCTGGGCCTTCTCCAAAGAGCCTATAAGAACTTTTAATTTTGCCCTCGCAAAATCTTCAATCCAACCATGATTAGTGTGTTGCAGAACTGAGATCTAAGCACATTTTGAAAACTGTTGCTGTTCACTGCTGTTATCCCAACATCCATAAGCAGCTGAAATTCCAGCTAGACCTTCATGGGGCAGAGCTGATGAACCAAAGCCAGAACATGATCTCTCAGATGGGTGACCAAGATAACTTTTGCCATTTGTTCCAGCTCTTCGCCAAGTCGCCCACATACCATGGGCTCCACCAAACTCACATGAACCACAGCCTAGCACAGACATCATGAAAACTGGTCACTCCCACAGCTGGAGGCTAATGAAACAGAGAAAGGTAACATCATCATATAATCCACACCACCTTGACTTTTTCTGTGTATGCATGTTGAACAAGAGGATCAGGATGAAAACTGCTGTGGTGATTAGCAAACACAATATTTATCCAGAAAATTCCAGATCAAATACATTTTAAAATTTTTTTTTATGGTTGTTTGGATGTAAATATATTTCATTAATTGGACTTTAAGAAGGGCACTTACATGTTCCCTTAGAGTATTTCTAATATAATCATTGATTGGGCAATTAGGCCACTCACTAAGCCACAAATCTTATCTTTCACACCGGTGAGTCATAAATAAGGACTGAGTCACAAATAGACCAGACAGACAAATGGTGTCAGGAAGGAAATAAGATTGGCTGTGAATATATTTAGGCTAGAAATTAGAAGATGGCTGCAGACTACCTGAGGAATGCAATTCTGATACAGTTTTCTAATTGGGACAAACTGAGCTAAGAGAAGTAACTTAAAACGCTTTATCATTTAGCTTTGTGAGCCCATGAAAGGGACTGTGCGCCAAGTAGGAGAATTTCTTAAGACTGAATGTGGTGACAGAAGTCCTCAAGGATTCAGAGTCTTTGCCTGCCATGAATACCTGCAATTAGAGGGTTAGTGGCCTGCTTACCCAAGTTGTCCCAGCCAGACCTATTGTTGTCAGGAGTCCTTAGGACTCATACACATCGGGGACAGATTGGACAGATACAGCAATGCCAGTGTCATCATACAGTCAAGGTTCTATGCAATGCAGACTCTAGTGTTCATACTGCGAGCGTGAAGCTGTGTTGCTGTGGCTGATGCAAAACCCTTCTGTCAGAGAAAGTGAGAACACCTTGACTTCCTATGATTGCATTCAAGGGCAAGTTCAATTATGGAGTATTCTATGATGGGGTGCATCTAGTAAAATGGAGATCAACTAATAGCTCTATAAGCTAATTAAATGTTTTCTGATGTTTGACCAGTGCAATGACTTTCTGTCATGCAACCAGAGTTCCTGAGAACTCTTGTAATACAAATAATGGAATTTACGATGTTGGCTTACCTTTACTGACTTCTGTATTTCTCAAGGAGAAAGGGAGACTGGGATTTTTGTTATTTATGGAAGACAATTTACTTACTTCCTTGGTGTAAATAACACAGAATACGCTGAGTCAGCATATAACATAGGCTGGAAGGATGTCTGTATGTGAATGCTATCTGCTAAATGAAAAGATTCTCATGTCTATCACAGCACAGATTTAACTGTGCCTTCCAGTTCCATATCAGCTCTGTTCTCTACCAGCAGACTTGTCTTCAAATGTGATCCTTGCTTTACTGTGACACATTATGACCTAAAAAATATTCTTCTTTTAATCAATCTCTAGAGCATGGATACACATCCCATATCATACTGGGCACACCAAGTGTTTTTATTTTTGAATCCAAGGTACAGTCTTCTCCCTCTCATTCCCTTTCCTGCATGCCCTTTGGTCTTTGTCCTGTCATATGATAAAGGCACTGGTGCTTCCCAGAGATATTCATGCTCATTTAGGCAGCAGGAATTCACATGACATGATGTCGAAATTATATGGCCATGTATGATTCTCGTGTGATACTGGGCGCCTGCATTTTGCTATAATGAGGGCCATATTTCCCAGTGCACCTGAATGAAAGGTGCTTTCTACTGCAGATATAAGGGCTATCTGACCACCAGATTCAGTACTGGTATTTTACAGAATCACAGAATCAATTAAGTTGGAAAAGACCTCTGAGATCATTGAGTCCAATCAATGACCTAACACTACCATGTCAACTAGACCATGGCACCAAATGCCTCATCCAGTCTTTCCTTAAATACCTCCAGAGACAGTGACTCCACCACCTCCCTGGGCATCTCCTTCCAATGTCTAATCACCCTTTCTATGGAAAAATTTCCCCTAACGTCCAACCTGAACTTTACGGTCAGTTACTGATTGCTTTCTGAAAATTTGCCATCAGGTAGTATGTCACTGTCCTGGAGAAATACTTCTATTTTTGCTGTTTCTTAACATTTGGTCTGTCCACATATGACAATAGAAAGGTGCCCTACCTCATTGCCTCAATGTATGGGGAGGTGAGAAGACAAAAAATAAAATGACGTCAACATACCTCACTTCAGTTTCCTGGAAATAAAATTTAAAATATTAGTGTGTAAATAATAAAAAGAAAAAGTGACTATTAACTATACAGCATGTGCTGCAGAGTTTAGAGATTAAGAAATCAAGCCTGACTTCAACCTGCACTTTGACCTCACTGGGGCCAGAAATGGATCCTAGTTTATAATGCAGCCTGCTTTCTTGAAAAGTAGCCTGACAGGGTGTGAGTGTCAGCACTGAAATACACACAGAGTAATAAATTTATTAAAATCTATAGGCAAAACACCTTTTTATAAATTTCTTTATAAATTTATAAAAATTCCTTTTTATAGAAGTAGTTTTCTCTCTGCAAAAGTAATTTTCTGAACTGTTAGTAGAAAAATGGAATTTCACTCTTCAGAAATTTGTATTTTTTTTCTCCTATGTAGTGGCTCAGCTATCTTTTTCTCCTTTTCTAACGTATACAGTGAAGATCATTATAAAGTATTTCTGCTATGAAAGGGTCCACTTTTGAAAACCCATGAGAATCACTGTTATGTAAGCAAGAAATAAAATCCGTAAGAGGAGAAACCCCCCTTCAAATCATGACAAAGTTTCACATCTACCTAAGTGCTACTGAAAACTTTGCAAACAATGACATGTATTCCACATATATTCAACATATACCTGAAGATAATTTTTGGCTCCTACATGTTTTCCTAGCTTCTCTTCTATAGGGAGTTTAGACCCAGTAAAGATCTGCTGTTGGGGATATGCACTGTAATTTATAGCAAAGTTGTTTGCTGTGTGCCCAATGTTGCTCATGCTCGAGGGTTTTGTTTTTGACCTCACTGCATATTAGAATAAGGTCTGAGAAGTATGCAAGCTTTCTCCTACTCTCAAATTAACTTATTTATATTGTAGCCCAATATTTCGGCTGAAATTCTTCACATTTCAATATCATGACTGTATTGGTTACTATATCAGTGGAAGAAGTAGGAAAATCTTTCTGCTTCTTCCACTTTAAAAATGTCTCTTTCATTACTCAGGTTTGCTCAGCCCTGACTAAGGAAACATACTGATGCCTATTTATGGAAAGTCTCACCATCTCAGCAGGTTCCCTGGATCCAGCTGTGCTCCTAGGTATAACACCTAGCAGGTATCGAAGTTCAGAAATTCAGTTCCACTTTAAACAAGTGCTTAACTTGTCCAAAAGGTGCTTTTTTGGGCAAGTTGTTTCAAGAGTAGCTGGATACTCCCCATGGGCTCACAGGGAGAGCCTACAAAGCACAGCCCAGGACTGAGCTGCTCTGGGTCCTGGTCCAGCTACTTACTTTCCTGTGGGGCTTGGGAAATTCTCTTTTTTGCCAACAGCTTTATCTCTGTCTCTAACTAGCATCCCTTAATTTCATGTGCTTGATGTTCGAGTGCCATGCTTGTGGCAGAATGCTAGGATTTTAGAGATGCTGATTTTTCTTCAGATGGAGAATGGAATCTCTTGGAAAACTGTGGGCATGGGAATGGTGTAAACCTGACATGCATCAGTTTCCCCATGTGCTAAAGCAGAGAAATCCTACTACCTCTGCTACCAGGGCACTATAAAATTACATTCATTATTGTTTGTAAAAGGCATCAAGTTTCTTAGATCAATACTGCTACTGAAGTACAAAGTAATAGTACTTCTCAAGGAGGAAGAGGATTGCCTTTTGAGCTGCCATCTGCTCCTGGCCTGACTCCAATTGCTTCCTAGTGAGTAATATGAAGGCAATTTCATTTTCACAATATGACATATGTAGCTCTTGGTCTTAAAGAGGGAGGAACAATCCACCAGTAGTCTGCCTCCCACTGTAGAAGCAAATGATCTAAATTAGAGCATAGTAATTAGACAGATTCATTGATTTGCTGTAAATATCCTAGCTCTGTCGTCACTCCATTGTGGTTCACAGAATGAAGTTTGTTTGGTTGTTTCTTAATATGGCATTTTCTACATTATCTCATCACTGAGGCATGGCTGAAATAAAGGTCTGTTCAAACGCTTGCCAAACAATATTAGGATAAGAGGATCACCAAATCTTTGGGAGGAGGAGGGAGAACCTACAAAGCAATCAATGTAAGACCAGAAATGGCATCTGTCATCTTAGAACAAGGGCTGTTTGGAACAGAATCCACGCCCTTGAGGTGGGCACATGAGCACAGAGAAGCCACATGCCTGTGTCAAGGGAGCCTCACTGCTGGAGCCCCAGTCCAGCTGAGGCCTTTTTGCCATGCAGCAGCCTGTCTAAATCTTCATGGAGTAGTTATCGTGTGTTAAAAAGGCTCTTGGTCAAGGAGAAAGAACTGATCTTACCTGGTGGGTGTAACTGTTCTGAAAGTCTTTTCTGCAAAGATATTCTCTGTTCACTTTCACTAAACATTTTGAGGTCCAACTAGCACATGAGATTAGACAAATGTGCACCTTTACATTGACTGAGCTTAGAAAAACAGAATAAATCACTAAATCAGCTAAATCTTAGGCAATCGGTGACAAGCTTGCCTGACCCAAACTTCCAGCTAGAGGTGGTGAGAGCTTCCTGAGGAGCACCAGTGAATTTTCTCTCAGCTGCTGTAGCAGATACTGCAAGACTCCCTGAGACTTCTCATTGCCTGTGGACGTAGAGTGATGCTGAAGATGAATATCTGAGCTACTGTGTTGTAACACAACTTTATTTTTTTATTTCATGTCTGCTAAAGCATCAGAACAAATCAGTCAGGGGCAATTTGACCTTTGTAACTTTAATTACATTTTTTGATGGTGAAACGAAGAATCCTCAAAAATTTACTTCTCAAGAAAGCTACAGATTCCTCTAAGAATATATGCAGACAACTTGTATACATCTGACAATCATGGAAAAGAGGTCCTTTGATAAAGAACAGCCATCACAGTTTTGAGAGGAGAGGAATCATAAAATGACCAAGGTTGGAATGACCTCCAAGAAATCTTAATTTTGTCAGGATAGCAACTACAGGGCAGTCCTTTCTGTTGAAAGACTGCTCTCTTATCAAAGGATGTATATCTCTTTGTGTATATCATATAATTCATCCTCCAAGATTGCTCTATAATAAAGATACACTGAAAGTCTACTTCTGGCCAGACAGTACGAAGTCCAAGTCCCGTCAGTGTCCTTGGATGACTATTTTTCCAAACAGAAGGAAATAATAAACCAGACAACGACTTCGTACTCCTTTAGTAGAATTGAATAAATAGACAAGACTTCTAGAAAATATACTTTTAAATCACTGTAGACACAATTTCTATTTTAACAAAAGTTCTCAATGCTCTGTTTAAGCAGCCAGCCCACTGCTTGCTATGGATGGAGCAAGGGAATCTTTTCCTGACAGCCAGTTTCTGAGAAAGTTATGGTTTAATTGGCTAAGAAGAGTTAGTGAGAGACTGTAACTGTATGACAAGGGATTAATTTAGATGACAATGCAGTGTACATTGGTTTTGGTTTGGCAATTTTTTTGGTAATTCTTGCACCAGGAAAGCAAAATGTGATTTCCTTTGCAAATGGCAGTTTAAATGCAAAAAGTCTAGTTCAGACTTGAATTTACTCTTAGACATGAGCATTTCGTTTATTTAAAGTCACAGAATGGGAGTGGTCTCAAACGTCCACATCACCTGCTATGGAGACTGGCTTGAGACATGACTTGGCTGCTATGGAGAGTGGTGGTGCCTATAGCACGTGGGGAAAACCAACCTCAAACATAGCTCTGCATCCATATACCATGCAAGCCAACAAAAGGCACCCTGGCTCCCTGCAAGGCTGTGTTGTACAGAGGTGCATGTAAATTCAGAGGGTGTTGGGGTCTGCACACAGCTCAGACTGAGGGAAGACAAATTTTGGGTCCAGTACAGCTGGATTGCTGTGCCTCTTCTCTCCACTTGGTAAAACCTGCTTCTATGTAATCTATTTTTGTTTACACCATTCAAATATTTCTGGTTTTCAGATGGCAGTAGCCTGATGATCCTGCTTCAGCTGTTGTGAAAATAATGCCCTAAAAGCTACAGCCTGCAGGCAAGTTATGGCACTGAAGATTTTCTCTTTGTCTTTATTATTATTTTAATTGCCCCTCCCTCAGGAGTCAAGAAAATACTTGAGACAAAATCACAGTCACACTAAGCTCCCTAAGAGTTTTGCCACTGACTGCAGTGTGGCTGGATTTCACTCTGAGTCACAATTTTTGTTGCCTTCTCTCCTTATCTGTGGCAAAGCTGTGAATGAGCACTACATTTTGAATAAATCCTGATTTCTCATGTCATAAATGAGAATATAAAGTATAGTTTGAACTGAATCTCCTCCTATTGCAGTATAATTTTGAATTTTTCTTCTAGTTTTATTTGGTATCCTAGCTGAAAACTTATTATGCATCAGGAAAGCAGCTGACTTTAATTTGGGGAAAGTAAACACTTTTAAAGTGTCATTTCACTTAACACCTTTGATGTCCAAAAGTGTCCATTTTCTTCATCACTTCATTGGAACTGAGAGAATACAGCAATTTATAATTCTTAGTGTTGAATCAGTCTATGTGTTAATTGTGGAGCTAGCAGTGGGAACAGATGTGTTTTTGTAGAAGGGTGGGCTGAATGTATTCATCTTTATAGTGTACTTTCTGTTTGAATGATCAGTATCGCTTAAAATTCCCCTCTCCTCTACACCACCTTGTGTAACTGCTCTATTTTGTCCAGGAAGAGCACATCTCTCTCACTAGAGCTTAGGACTCCATCTCAGATTACAAAATGTCCCTGACTATTCAGCCTTTTGAAAAAGCTGTAAATAGAGATATAACTTACCTAGCAACAAAGAGTAGATCTCCACAATGTGGTCTATGAACACAGTGCATTTATTCAGTTATGGTCATGCCGTAGCTTTTCTTTTTCTGTCACTAGTCTTTAGACGTAGACTACAGAAAAAGTCTTTTCTATACTCAGCTGATATTAAGAAATCCTCTTGATAACAATTGGGCAGGAGATGAAGTCTCTAAACTTCTAAAATTAACGTATTTGATGAAGTCCTTGCTGAATCAGTTAAAAATGAGAACTGAGCAAATAATTTGTGTAAATCACGTAAAGTTTTGAAAATCTCAGTCTTTTCAGTCTTTTGGCGAATACTGAAATTTCCTTTATCTTTTTCATTTATCTTTCCTGTATCCTTTAGCTCATACAGCTATATTTACTGAGAGATTTTACAAACTTGTTCAGTTTTTCTTCTTAGTGCTTTCATTTCCCCTTTCAGCTTACAATCTCCACCATACATGAAGTGATAAAATAAATTCAATGGAAAAGAAGGATGTAGACAGAAAGGAAGGAGAACATTTCCCCTGCTTCACCCTTGATGTTAAAAAGGCTTATATTCTTCTGGACGGCTTTTAAAATTATTTTAAGCATCTGCTTCATTTATAGTAAAAGCAACAGAAATAATTTTGAGTTGGTTTTGTTCCAGATTAAGCTTTATTAAAATTCTACTGTGTTAGAAGACTTCCTGTCTATTTAAGGTGAAAAGCTTTGTCCATGACAAAAGAAACTTATTAGCATTTCAAAGGTTGGTCAGCACTTTTGCCTATATACCTACCAGGCAATAATGACCAAGTTGACCCTTTTTAGATAGATGGATTCTTTTATCACTGCATTCTACTAGTTAAAGATCATGCTTAATGCCGACTTTCATATAATGCTTTCATGAAAGTTCCTTTGAGAGGGAAAGCAGTGGCCAGATTCTGATCTCTCCTCTTCAGATCTTCTGCTATTGGATTTTCATTTCCTAAATCAATGTAATAGAAAAGAAAATTATGCCTGTTCTCAGTATATATATGAAATATAATAATGTTGCTAAAGAAAACTCCATATCTACTAGACAGTTTTCATTAGTCTATTTAATAAAAGATGAAAATGACCTTTTTCTCTCTTGGAACTAACTGAATTGCAGAGCTTAGTGTCCTTTGGCTAAGTTCCAAAATGAAAAGTCACCCTGCAGAGTTCAAGTCTTTGCAGAAAACAAACCAAGTCCACAGTACTTGAACTCCAACAGCCATTTATAATCAGGTATTGAGTCTTACATGTAGTGCTACATAGACAGAGAATGCCTAAATTCTGCTTATATTTTGGACCTGGTTTTGAACCCATAACACATGAGGAACTTGCATTACTGCAAGTTTCCTGAGGAGTATAAATGGTAAAAAGAGCTTTTCCTGGGCTTTCTGGATATCTCGAGGAACTACACTGGAGAATAAAGTGATATCCTAAGCCCAGTTGTACCACACGCTCTGAGCTTGGAAGCTGCAGGGCAGCGAGACCCTCTCCAGCTAGGAGGGGACTGCACACCCTGTCCTCTTCTCCTCCAGTGGCCTGGATTCCCTTGAGCACAGCCAGGGAGTCTCATTAGTTCTTCCACCTTCTTCTTCCGTCATGGGTCAGAGGAACCTGTCTTCTCTAAACTACACCTTAACCACTGCGGAAAGAAGAAGAAAACAGGGAGCTGGGACAAACTTCTCCTGGGCACAAAGTCCTGAAGGCATCAAGGCTTTTCCCAAGGCTGTTTGCCTTTACTTTTTAGACTGTCCTTGAGCAGGAATAATGTTTACATAGAGAACATTATTGCCAATATTATTTCTTGCGTGCTTTTTCTTGCAGAAAATGATCATCTTTTCTTCTTAGAGAAAATATCAGCATTTCAGACTGTTATTTTCATGATACAGCATTGTGTAGGGTGTTGCCAGAGATATTTTATTTAAGAGAAAAGATAGGCATGTTCTTTACTGCTACTGAAAAGATGCATTGCTACTTCTCCACTTAACCATTTTAGTGGTGCTATTTTGGAGAAACAATCTTACGACAGTACAGTTTTGTCTTGAATGATACAGCTGTAGTCTAGGAAACTAAACATATCTTTCCTAGTGTTTTTATTTGTCAGATGAGTATTTTCAATATTCATGTGTATCTGTTTTTTTTAACCCACCACAAAATGAAAAATTTTATACTAATAAGGCTTGAGCAGTCGCTTAGTTTTGTATGTATTAGAAAGAAATTTATGTACAGAAACATGTTTAGTAATAATTCAATTGGACATTTTATCATTGTCAAAGATGTCTTTAGAGGAATCCATCAACTCTTCTGATTTCCATACAAGTCAATTTACTGTCTTCAAAATGTAATGTTAATGGCACTCAGTGTACACACTGTAATCCTTTAAAATAATGTACACGGCAAACGGATATGTTCTCATGCATTAATAATTTAGAAGTTAATTTTAGGTACTTAATATGATTAACTGATGGATCAGCAGTCTTATATATGAGAAACAGTGAGCACACTCAAAGCAAGAGCATACTGGAAGGCAGCCAGGTGGCTGCCTGTGTGATGCTTCAAAAATACCTGAGCTTTATGCCTCCACTTTCCCTTCAGTGTCGGATGCAGAACATCATGGTCATAAAGGTGGTCTGGTTTTGAGATGAGGTGTGTAAATTGCCTTAGAGGTTGAGGTAGGAGGACTTTTGGGGAAGAAGGGGATGTTTTAGAAGGTGGGAATCCCTGCAACGCAATCCTGCTGGTGGCTGGCTGGCTCTGCAGCACCAGACCAGTTATATAACTTCTCTCCTTTCACTTCTCGCTTTTTGAGGACACGCTGTAACGCAGGGCTGTAAATTGATATTCTAGGGTGGAAATACTACAGATGACAAAGTATAACTGTTGCATTGCACAGCTAAGGAATGTGCCGGGGGCAAATAGCATTAAAACAGTGTGTAGGAGAGGCATGTGTTGAAGTACTTGGCCATGCCCACAGCAGCAGGTTCTGCGAAAGCTGTAAGAACTGGACACCTATTGCACAAACCCTGGTCAAATTATACAGGTACATGCACAGCTGCAAAAAAGATGGAGATTTTCTCTTTACAGGGAGGCACAAGGAGCAGACAGGCAGCAACAGGTACATGTTGCATGATTTTGATTCACTGGAAAAAAATAAACTTTTTTACAGTTACAACAATCACCCACAGGAAAATCATCCCCAGGGACGGGGTGGAGTCCCCACAACTGGAGGCTTTCAAGATGCAATTGGACAGGGTGACAGTCTCATCCCTTTCCCATAAAAATTAGACTAGGTGATCTTTGGAGTTCCCTTTCCCATCTGGGCTAGATCTACATGTGCAGAAAGTTTCTTCTATAAGCATATGGGACTGTGATACCAGCTTACTGTGAGTAGGTGCCTCCTTGCCTCTGGATCTCAGGCAGAATCTTAGATTCACCTTTCCACTAAATAGTAACCTGGACAGAAAACAGCACTCTGAAGCTGGACCCACAAAACACAAGATCAGGGTGCATAGTGGCTCACGGGAAGGCAGGACAGACCAGCCCAGTGGTGGGAAGAGAGGGCTGAATGGGGCTGGGAAGTGATGGCCCACAGAACAAGCTCCCAATGGACTGGGTCAGGACAGGATAGGACAGGACGGGCAGCAGGGGTGCTGACAGACTGAAGAGCAATGCTCAGCACCGCATCAAGTGGAGACGGCCGAGGGAAGGGCGGTGCCGAGGAGAGGCCGGGGGGCTGGCGCCATGTGCAGGGTGAGCAGCGAGCAGGCAGCAGAGTGGCACGTGTGTCCAAGAGGCTGAGGTGACACACTCAAGGAAACTGGAGAGATTATTTGAGGACTTGAACAGGGAGAGCGAGTGGTGAGAACAGAGCGAGAACAGAGCACGGCTGGAAACACGGGGACTGGAGGGGCGGACTGATAAGAAAAGCATTCCTTTAAATACAGTAAAGAAGAGCCACGGAGGAAGAAAGAGCAAGAGCAAAGAAGGTATCATGTTACATTTCAAAATATATTCAGCTCGGGCGCTCAGCCACAATACTCCCATTAGTGTACATACATCTGTCTGGGAGGAAAAGCCCAGAGATTTCTCCCACTTCTGTTTGGGCTCAATTTCCTTTTATAGGGCTGACCACTTTCTTATGAGAGGTGTTTCAGCGTCTAGTGAAGTAAATATTCCTCTCCTCAGAGAGTGTGACGGCTCTTGTTGGAAGTCAATACGTTTTAAAACAGTAGCTCTTAGGGAAGCGCACATCTTTGCTTCCCTTAAAAGAGCCTTTCCACAGTCGGAGTTATTTGCAAGCTACTTGCAAATCGTATGGCTCGGAGCTACCGTGGTGAAATAGCAAAGGTCCCAGTGCCCAGAAGTTCGCAGCAGCAGTCTGTAGGAGTGCTAGCGGCAGCCTGAGGATCCCGGGAGAGCAGGGAGGAGCAGCACGGAGGAACTCTGGAGAGCCCACCGTACTGCTAGCACACGCCGGGAGCCTGCTCCGCGCTGTCTGCAGCGCAGGAAGGGGAGCGGGGGCACTTGCCCTGCGCAGTTTCGCAGGGAAAAAATGTGAGAAAGAGACAGATGAGCTTAAAGAAAAAGACCAAGCACAAATGCCTCGCAAGTGCACAATCCCTGATGGTTTTATTTTAAAGAAAAAACAGCCCTTCCCAAGAAAAGCACGCGCCGGTGCTACCTGCGGGTGGGCTTTTGTTAGAGGGCAGGAGACCCGGCACAGCCCCGCGATCTGCCGCCTCCAGCGCCGATCGCCCCGGGACGCGACAGGGCGGACAGGGGCGCCGCC
>VWZS01010500.1:35965-147911 GCA_013397075.1 Rhabdornis inornatus | reverse complement strand
CGCGGGGCTTGGGGGATCAGCCCTTTTCCCGGTCTCGGGGCTTCCTTGCCGCGTTTTGTTAGCTCGCCTGCTGCGCGCCTCGCCCCGGCAGTGCCGGGAGCCGGGCTTTCCCGTCGCCCCGCGCTGGAGCAGAGCGAGGACCTGCCCCGCCAACTGCTGGTGGTGCTGCTGCCGCCGGAACTGCCCGATATTCCCCCCGCTCCGCTTAGGGTTTGCGGGAGGGAGGGCTGGCGGATGGGCAGCTCGCAGAAATGCCACCCCGGAGTGCTGCCACCTTCCTGCTCCTTGGCGGCGGGGATGCGCGGCGTGTGCCCGCGGGAGAGCCGCCCTGGCGAGCCTCCGGCCGTGCCCACAGCCCCTCGCCAGCCCCGGAGACCCTCCCTGGGAGGGGGGCAGTGCGGAGCTTCTCCTGCCCCAGCTCCCCGCCGGGGAGAGGCGCGCACGCATGGCTCTCATTGTATAACTGTGGTACTGCAAGCCGGGGCTGAAACTGTGGCATCTTTATAAGAACAGTTTGCAGTTAATTGGTTTGGCAGATGAACTCCTGCACAATCCTCTTGCCCGCTTCTGTTAAGTGCCAGCGCCCCCTCCCACCGCTTTCCCCCTTTTCCCCGCTTTCCTTTGAAGCGTCGCATAACTCTGTATTGCCAGCAGGACGGAAAGTGCTGATTCAGCAGCAAGGAGCCCCACTCCATCTGAAGTGGTGGTCTGCCTGAAATGTTCCCATTTGTTGAAATGGGAACATGTGTTGCTGGTATGTCAGAGCAGCATTGATCAGGCTTTCTGAAACAGACCCAAAGAATGTGGTTTGCCTTTCTCTTCACCAAGGCAGAATGAATTTGGGGTTGGGGCAAAGCAGGAGGGGGCAGGATAGAAGAGGTGTGGGCATCTGCCACCTTCAGTTACGCTTCTAAGGGGCAACTGAAACTGTTTTGCTTGTAAAGGTGCTTGTGTGTTTTAATGGGGATGTCGTGGGATGTGTAGCAAGGATGCACTAACACTCCAGCTCCATCTATTCCTCCTTTCTGAGGCTAGTAGTTGTACTTACAGCTCTAGAAAAGGTACAGAGAAGGGCAACAAGGCTAATCCTAGGATTAAAAGGAGTGAGTTATGAGGACGGGTTAAAAAAAAAACCACCACAAACACATGGAGATTAGAAAACGTGCTTGGAAAAGGGGAAATATGCCTGAAACTTTAGATGAGACCTCTGGCTGTGCTTCATGATTGTTTTGGGGCTGAGGCAGGGTGCGGAAGGTAGGCAGGATGCTCTTCCCATGCTGTTAGTCTTCCTCCGGGGCTTAACCTCTCAGAGCAGCATAAGAAGGAGAGCTATTCCAGAGCTGTATTCCTCTGGCTACCTTTGTACACGTATACGTTAATATCAGAGCTGCTTGGGTTTTCTTTCTCTAACACTGACTCTTTAAAATTCAGCACAGAGTAGAGCAAACAGCAGAGCCTGAAGAGTGCTGTTTGGTAGCCTTACTGCAAACAGTAAACTGACAGAGCAGCAGACCCTGATGCTTGCCTCTGGTGATCATTTTACCATGTTATGGTCTGATTTATTTTCTTCACTTGGATGTTATTTGTTCTTCAAGTAGGTCTTGTTTGCCCTGGCTACATATTAAAGATCTTGTGGTACTTCCATGGTTTTCCTTGGTTTTGTTAATCAAACTATCCCCTCTCTTAGCATTGTGTGAGTTGGCTCTTATCCTCATGTACAGCCACACCTGCATTTCAGTAGTGTATTCCTGTATTTTTTAATGCTTAGTCCAAAAGCTCTGCCTAAATGCAAAATGGATCTCTGCGTCTCAGTTCTGCTGAAGTGTATAGTGTGCGCTCTGTGAATAAAACAAGTGTTTGCAGCCCTCTGTCTTGCGAGTGCTTAAATGACTCTAGCAAGAATCATTATGAAGGCTTTTTAGAAATCTTTGGTCGTGTTCTCATCTGTGCTTGCGATGTAAATGGGCAAAAAGTATCTGGATCTCTCTGGCAAAGGTATCCTTCCAAGGCAGGGAGTTCCCAGCTGGCAGAGGAGAGGCATAGCTGGGTCATGCACTTCTTCTGCCAGCAGCACCAGAGTGTCGTGCTGGGAATTTGTTTTCTGACAGCCCCAAACAAGCAGATGTCCCTCTAGACTATGAGTCACCCTCAGCTTCCCTGGGTGCACGTAGCAGTGGCAGCAGGCAAACTGAGGGGCTCCTGGGTGGTGTCACTCTGGGTGGGACCCTGCTGTTGCCCCCTTTTGTTGTTCCTCCCTGCACGTGGTTATGGAGGTGATGATGCTAAATGAGGCCAGATTTCTCGGTATAACTTTTGCTTAGACCAGCTCAGCTCTGTCTTGGGAAGTGTGCATGTTAGTTTGTGTGTGAAATGCACTCAGGTGCTTCTTCAGACCACTGAAGTGTGGGGTGGGGAAATAGGTGGAGGGGTGCGTTTTGATATCCAGTGGTGTGCATTTTTAGGATGCATTTAAGTATTTGCTCAATTAAAAACTTCACTGGTTGCAGCAAACACTGTGGTGAAACCCCTTGCTATTTTCTGCTGGCCTTTTTATTCTAAATCTCTGAGTGAACTTTATTAATGGGGTCAGGGGAAAAGCTACTCTTCACTTTGTGCCAACATTTCTGTCCAAACTAAGACTAAAGAAGCCTGCTTTTCTTTGGATTTATCTCAGCTATGAGAGTATTGCTGCCAGTTCACAGTGCAGTGTTTCTTAAATGTACCCACCTGGCCCAGTGTTTTCATAAACAAGGAAGATAACTCTTGAGACCTCTGCCTCTGTCAGGCTTGCATGCAGCTTGCCAACTGGCTTGGCTACAGTGTGATTGCATAAGCCTCCTTCTGTAGGAAAGCAGGCTAAGAAGTTAGGATTGTTTTTCTTGGAAACTGGACCTGCTCCTGGCCATGTTCAAAATATACCAGTTGCAACTCTTCACCCAGGGAAATCTAGGAATGGAGATCCTTTACCAAAAAAGTTGAAACCCTACAGTCTTTTTCTAGGAATTACAAAGAATGAGGTTGCCAAGGAATCCCTTTATTAGCATTGAGCTTTATTTACAGGTTTGCTATCTTTACACTGTCTGCTGGTCAGGAGAGCATGTTGCAATCTAAACTTGGATGTGGCAAAATAGTCTTGATTCCCATTACTTTTTCTCCCAAACCAGTGGTTGTTTTGAAACATAATATTATGAAGTAAACAGATGCCACTTCACTGACTTTTCTTTCTTTTTACATGTTGAACTGTGCTCTTCTGAACTAGTTCTGTGCCAGGTCTTTCCTATTCTCATGCCATCTGTTGAATTGGACAGCAATTCTCCCTTTAGCTCAATATGGCTTCTCTGTTGCATCGGGAATGGGGAGAGTCCTATCCTAGAAAGCCAGGTTACACTGTGAGAGCATCATTAAAGAAAACTGTTGATCAGTACAAGGCATCCTGCCTACAAACAGTCTCTTAATGTCTTCAGTGATAAAACAACTAGAATAGCCTGACAGTATAAGATTTGGTTGGATATATTAAACATTCCCTTTTCTTATATGCTTTATTCCCCTGGATACCATCTTGTCAGCAGGTGTGTGTGTAGAGAGACAGACAGACACTGTGTTTTTCGTACAGGTCCATTTGTCTGAAAATGATGGTGTTTATGGTTTATACCTGCTTTTGGACTTCAAGTGTACATAGGAGCACTGAATATCAGTGCCAAGGTATCCTGAAACTCTTTATTAATGGGATGTTCACATTCATACTAATGTGTATCCATTGACTGAAAACTTCCTTCCCTCTTTGCCTTCCTAGGATCTTTCATAAGTAATAGATGGATTAGTACATACAGAGCATATGGACGTGGCTCTCAGGACTGAAGGCATTGCAAGTTCATCCTCTGCTTTAGAGTAGTGCCTTTGTGAACAGTTCTCTGTACAGCAAAGACCAGGGAATTCTGTTTAATGGTGAGGAGTCACAAAAATGAGATTATGAGCACTGGGTGAGCTACTTTCCGTTAGAAGGTGGTAGCAGCTTTATGGCTGCTGCTTGGGGTTTTTTTTACAGGCAAGCAACCTGTAGCGGCACTGACCAGAGACTCAGGTGTGGATTGAACAAAAATATAATTAGGATGAATAAGGATGGGTTCTTCAAAGCCCAATACTAATGCTCATTTACAAGTCAAGAGAGCTTTTAATGAAACCTGCTAATTGCATCCCAATTAGTTAACCCATGGGGAATGCAGATTACTTTTCTTGAATGGCTACAGCAAAAGCTGTCATGAAGATCAGTTGTTTTAAAGTGGATGATCTTTTTAGCAGAGTAGGACACCTTCTCTTGTATAATGGATAGTACAATATGTAACTACTGCTGTAAATCAGTGTGAGGGACCTCCTTCTTCCTAAATCCTTTCAGAAACCTTTGGTAAGTCATTATATCCCTGGGTATCAAATGATAACTTTGGAGTGAGTAAAATGGTAGAGGAAAATATGTAGTTCTCTGATGGATGATATGAAGTAAAATTACAGGTTATATCAAGCTTGTGGATTGCCAAACTAGATCTGGAATAATCTAGGCACATGGCATGAAAGTCTGCCTCGTTGGTACTGAGAGAGGTGAAATGTGTCCCTCTTGGAATTCTGCAGCTTTCAAGACTGCTCTCTTTGAGATTATGCTGTTTCAGGTATGATGGGATGAGGCATATTTGCTAGAATAGTTGGACCTCTTCTTGGAGAAGGGGTCAGCAGTGAGAAATTCCCCCTTTACCACATGATGATGGAACAGACTCTGTTTATTCTTCCCTAAAGTGAGAACTGGGGAGAGGGTGAGTGGGGTTGAAAGTCTTGATTATATTGTACTGTGTATTTCTGAAAAGAGCTTTGGGATAGTGGTGATAGTCACGGTCCTTGGATGCAGAGGTGATGGGTGCCCTAGACAAACTTACTGGGAACAGCACAGCCATCTCTGCATTCTCTTGTGAGCAGATGCTGTAGAACATTTGAGAAAGAAACGTGGTGCCCTGTTTCTATTATATTGTTTTGTTGAACTCCAGGGGAAGACTGCAAGAGCTTTTCCCATTATCTTACCCTCCTGCTGTTGAGCTGTCATCCTTAAGCCAACAGCAGCAAGTTGAGCAGCTATGCTGAGCTTAATGCCCAACAATTGCATTAATGGTTGCAATATTAACCACTGGACAATTTTGTTGCTCTAGCTGTAATATTCAAACAATGTATTTCTTAGTTAGTTTGTTTCAGGTTTTTTGGAGGCCAAATCCAAGGACCATGGGGATGTTCCAAAAAAGACAGTTTTGCACAAACAGGGATGAATGGAGTAATTGTAAACACATGTTTGGTTAAACCACTAGCAAACCAACCACTCATTGTTCCCAGCCTCCATCACTGCCAGCTTCTACTAGCTCATAACAGGACAAAAATAGGAAATTACTTTCCTGGCAGACAAACCATAGAGGAAATACCATACCATCCTGTTGGAATAAACCTATAGCCCAGTGGGAACGAGCTCTCCTGCTGAGCAGCAGTGGGGATTTCTACATTTGTTCACACAGTAAACATCAAGAGTGTGGTCCTTGCACTCCCTTCACGGTCTTGCTGTAGAATTTGTGTCAGCAGAGAAATCTGAGAAACTGAGTGTCTGCATCCAAGCTGAGCCTGTGGTTGCTGGAGGCAGCTAAGTAGGGGTGGATAATACTCAACGAGACCAGTATCATTCTTCCATTATGCATCCCTGGTGAGAAAATCAATAAGCAGGAAGAATCTGTAAGTCTGTAGACTCTTTTCATGGTGGAGGTTAGCACTTGATGAGCACTTAGAGACTTCTTTCAGTGCCCAGCATCTAAATTCTCCTTTTTGAGGACTTGATCTAGTGGCTGCAGCTCTGTCCTAACTCATGTTTTTGGTTTGTAGCATAGACGAAGTTTTCAGAAGTTACTTTTTTACTTTGCTAAACTTTATTTCTAGGTCAGTTTCAGGTATTAATTTAAATTTTGAAACTTTGAGAAAGGGAATCCGTTAAATGTCACCCAGATCTGTTTCACTGCTGATGTTGCTGTTAGTGAACGATCTGTGGTTCTGTGATTCTGATTTGACACTTAAACGTATTTTTGGTCAGGGAGTTGCAGCTGGACTCTGGGTCTGTGTATGCTTCATAGTAGATGTCAAAACTAACTGGCAGCAAGGATTTGAATCCTTTACTAGAGAAAAAAACTGCTAGAAAAATTTTCCCAGATACTGACTTTATTGGAGGATGGTAGGACAAGATAGTTGTATAAGGATTGAAAGGATTGGAGCAGAAGTTTTCAAGGCTGAAATAAAAATGGGGAGGTGATTTTTATTTTTCCTTCCTGCTTTCTTCTTTCCTTCTTTTCTGTGATGTTCATCTCTGCCAAACTACTAGGTACAGATTCAGATAGGAGAACGTTCTCTCTCCTTAAATGGGAATTGAGAGAGGGGGTGAGGACTGGGGGAAGGTAAAATCTGTAGGTTGGTCTTGCTTAGTGTACTGTTAAAGCTCTGAGCATCCTTGGAAAGGAATGAGGAGCTTTTATTATATCAAAGCACAAGTGTGGAATTAAACTTCAAGGAGTTGGAAAAGCTAAAAATTCAGAAGGCTTTGGCACAAGACAAAAATATCACAAGCTTTCTTAAAAGGCCTGTTTTCCCTTCTGGTTCAAATGTATTAAAGTCCATTTAGGAGAATGTTAAGGGAGAAATGTGTATTGCAAGACCATCGATTATTTCTGAATTAATGTCTTGTGGGGGATCATTCTTCATTCTAATAGCTGCTCGTGCTGACATCACCCGAGATGTCAGGGGATTATGTCAGAATTCAAGCCTTGATATTGTGCAGAACAATGGCTCAAGTGCTGGCAGATGCTTTCTTGTAGGTCAGGTTGCTTTTGTTTATCCTGTCCATCTCTGTGATCTTCCAGTTACTGTACATGGTCACAGCAAGAGACGTAGTAAACAATTTCCAAGAGAAGCATATCTGTGCAGTGTGATTGTGAGGACCAAGTACTTCTTGCCTCTGCATCTTGTGCTGGAGGCAGATTTACCATCATCTAGATGCACAGTGCATGCATTTTTAATGCTGTATGAAAAAGCTCACCAGCTGTAACATCGTCATCTTTTGTTAGTTGTTGTATTATTTTGTTAGTCATTCCAGGAATTCTGAAGTCAAAAAGTTGAGGCCAAAAGTGGGTGTGTTTGGTAGTGGAGGGTTTTTTTTTTTCCCCCTGCTCTGTTGGTTGGTTTGTTGTTGTTTTTTGGTTTGCTTTTTTCCCCTCGCTGGCTGTTGGGCACCTAGCTTTAGTTTTTAAACGATGATTATATGATGAAGTTTGTGGTTTAACTTGTCAGGCAGCTAAACGCCACAGTTTTTTACTCACTTTCCCTCCACATCAGTGGCATGGGGAAGAGGCAAAAGAAGGCAAAACTCCTGGATTAAGACAGTGTAGGAGAACTGACAAGCAAGGTAAGATAGTAACAACTGAAAAAGAGTATACAAACAAGTGATGATTGTTGCAATTGCTCACTACCTGCTCCGCCTGCTGATTGCCCACCCAGTCTCCAAGCAGCCGGCCACTGCCTCTCCCCAGTTTTTTTGTTCAGCAGGTTGCCATGTAGTATGGAATATTCCTTTGGCCAGTTGGGGTCAGCTGTCCCAGCTGTATCCCTTCCCAGCCTGTTCACCCCAAGCCTCCTCACTGGTGGGGTGAGAAACTGAAGAGCTGTTGACTTGGTGTGAGCACTACTCAACAATGACTATAACATCAGTGTGTTATTGTATTATTCTCATGTTAAATCTGAAACACAGCTCTGTACCAGGTTTTAGGAAGAAAATAATTCTACCCCAGCTGAAACCAGGACAGCCCTGTGAGGGGAAAGCAATCAAAATAACCCTCTATGATGCTCTAGAAATGAATAGACTGTAATGTCACAGTCTTTGTGTGATGTTCATGAACTGATTCTTTTGATATACTTTACTGGTAGGTTATTATAACATTACGTGTAGTCATCACATTTAGCAGTTGAAAAGTTTTTGAAGAGGCATTGTGTTTATTTTCCAAAAGGCTTCAAGAGAATTGAGCACTGAGACTGAGATGAGCTGTAGGAGTGGAGAGCAAATGCTGTTTGAGTTGCTGACATCTCTAATGTGTACTCAGACTTACTTCACATTCGGCATGTATTTTTTTTTTTTCTAGAGCTTTATTAGTAAAGGTCAGGAAAAATCTCTGTAGAGTTCCTTGCTAGCAAAGATGGATTACACTCTTAACACATGGGAAGTCAGAGGAGCATTGCAAAGGCTGTTGCAGCTGATACAGTTTAGGTGTGTGATAACACTTGTAATGCCTGGTTGAGTTGTTGGATGATTTTCCTCCCCGGTGTCCTTTGAAAAACAGTATTGATACAGCCTTCAGTAGGAGAATGACATTGCAAGATGTCTTGCTAGTCTAAGCCGTAGCTAATTTTGGTAAACATGTTATTTTTCTTCATTTACTTGGAAATTATTCCACTCTTCTTCCCAGGAGCAGGAGAAGTTCTCACAGGTGTTTGGAAAATGGATGATTTTCAAAAAGTCAGTGCAAGAGTCCTGTGCTGTAACAGCCTGACTTTGTTTTCCTTGTGTTCATCTCTGAGAACTTCTTGAGTCCTTCATGTCCAACAGTCCAGCTCTTCCTTAGCAAGACTTATTCCCCAGGGGTCTCATTTAAAATTCACGTGAACTAAGGTGACATGTCTGTAGGTGATGTGAAGTTGCCTTTCAGGTCAATTTGACAGTGCTCAGTAAAGTTTCAGGAAGACAGGACATGTGCAGATGTCAGAGAGGCAGGTCACTTTTACCTCTGAGTATTTAATACTAATTTTTGTGTGTGAAAGCTCGACAATTTGAAGAGGTGAAAAAACTCTTCCCCTGGAAAAGAGGCACATTATCATTTCTCGAAGAATGTGTGCCATGCTAAGAGCTGACTGCTACCAAAAGCTGATGATGTTTAGTTGGAGTGTTTGGGTGTCTTACCTCGGGCCAGCTTGGTGGTTCACTATGTGTGCACATGGGTGACTCTCTAACTGGGTAGGAGAGCTATCCTCTGTACTTGTTTTTTTCTGGTGCTGGTTTTCTTCTGGGTTAAAGGATGGGATAAGTTCTTGGGTGCATGTGGTGGGCCGGCTATGGTGAGGTGCTCTTCCAGGGAAAGGAAGATGAAGATAAATGAGAAAGAGAATAGGTCTCATCTCTTCTCAGTGGCAGCAAACTGCTGGGTTGGCTTGGCAACCCATCAACATTTTTGTTTTCCATTGTGAATTTCAACAAATTTTATGGAGCTACGCAAGCAAGCTAAAGACTAGACCTGGCTTTGTAGAGGGTCTCCAGAGGGTCTGCCTGTATTTGCAAAGTTTACCTGTTGAAGGGAGTTTCTGCAATGTAAGGTGGTTAACCTTGTGTTTGATCTGTTTGCTGCCCTGGAATGTGGATCAAAGCAATGTTGTCTTTATTAATATGTTTTTAATTTTACTTCTTTTTTTTTTTATAAAATGGACCTGTGGTGCTGGGTTGTTTTCTTAAAATGATTATGAAATGTGTCAGTGCTAGGTGGGGTTTTATATTGAGCAACTCAGCCATAACAAAAATGTTACTATTGCTCTTGTACATTTAAAGAAGATAAAAATGGCACCTTCACAGTTTCAGGAGATTATGTAAGGTATGTGTAGCTTGTATCTTAATATATGGTCATCATGAAACAGAGCAACTGAGGAAGTAACTGGTAATAAATCCATCATTATTCATGTTATGAAAAATAGCAAGCATAGTCGCTGTTCAAACACCAGAGATTTGGTTGACTTGCTCTGAAACGTAGTGGTAAAACATATTTGTTTCAGACCAGTTACCAGCTGAAATGCTTTTTTTTCCTGGAATGTCTCAGAATCCCAGAACTGCCTGTGAGCTGGTTCAGCCGTTCTGCTCTGATCAAGAAGGGTTTCTGTAGCCAAAGTCAAATAAA
Organism: Rhabdornis inornatus; assembly: GCA_013397075.1. Lineage (NCBI taxonomy): Eukaryota > Metazoa > Chordata > Aves > Passeriformes > Rhabdornithidae > Rhabdornis > Rhabdornis inornatus. Next base: position 137,916 of record VWZS01010500.1, on the reverse strand, counting down.
GGCATTTGAGGTGACTGCTCTGGTGTCTGCTAGGAAATGGTCTTGATGGCTGTGTGGCAGATCTTGCCCATGACTCTTGAGGGGCTGCCTTAGAGCTGCAGTTTCTCAGCCATGCTAAAGCTAGTCTGCTTTAGCCTGAAAAAGTCCCAACCAACCAACAACTCTGCAGACTGAAAACCAAAATACGTTCTTCAGTAATGTCAGTTATTATTCTTGTCTGTGGTAAATGTGGAATGATTTTGGGGGCAAGGTGACATGTCATGGGCGTTCTTCATTTTACCAAACAGAGTTTGGGAACGCTTGGGTTTCAGGTTCTTGAGTTCAGGATCACACAGCAGTGACAGGGGTTTCTCTTCAGAAACATTTCTGAATAGTTTTTTTCCCTAATTTTAGCACAAAAATGATTGAGTTTTGACTAGCTCAGTCCTTCTGGCTGGATACCAATTCCATTGTATGTGGACTCTTGGAAGGATGGAGCCTTTCTTTTCTCAGCCTTTGTTACAAAGACTGCCTCCATCTAGAAGCAGTTCCTGTCTTCTGCAAGATCATTTGGAGAGTGACAAAATGTGTATTAAATGTTCTCCCCATACCCTGTATTTTACTTGAGCACTCTCTATCAGCTGCTGACTGAAATTCAGGTTTTGTAACGAATGCTACTTGTGATGCTTCAGTTGCTTTGCATATCTGTGTTAGGTTTTGGGGCTGTTGAGATGAAGGAGGTAATGAATGAGTATGCCCATAAAATTACTAATTTTAGTAGTTTTATGGGCATACTAATGTGGTTGTGTACAAATAGTAAGTTTCTTCCTCTTTTTGGGGTATCTGGCCAGCTTGTATGCTTGCCTTCAACCATGTCGTATCTGTATTGACTTTGGCAGTGGTTCAGAGAAGATTCATCCAGCCAGAGAAGCATTCATGGGACAAGTACTTTCAAAAATTAATTGTTTTATTTATTTTTTTAAAGTGTGTTGGGACTGAAGCTTTCTTCCTGTGTGCAGCTGTGGCTTGTCTAAAGTCAATGTTTGCCTACAAGTCAAGTGGTGTGGTCAGAGTGAATTTTTGCCTAAACCTATGCTAGAGTCATAAATTGTTGCATTGTGTGGGCAATGATGCTTGCATCCAGTACCTGGTCTTAGTCTCCTCTTCCTGCCAATATCTTCTAGTTCTGCAGTTGTAACTCTGAAACCAAGCAAGAAAGTGTGTGCTTTGTGTGAGGAGCTCGAGAACTCTTTAAATCCTAACTCACCGTTCTGAAAACCTGAAGATTTCCAAAGTGGAATGTGTGTGTACACTAGATATATTACTATAGTATACAGCCCTCTTATGGTGTCTGAGAGAGGTGTATCTCCTCTGCAGTTCAATGCATGCTGCATCCAACACCTCTTTGGAATCCATGGGACCTTAGGATGCAGCCTTTCGGCAATGTGGTGTATGCAGGGCTGGTTTGTGTTGAATTTCTGAATGGGGCTGGGGGGGCTGCTGGGCTTAGTGGTAATATGGGAGCTTTGTAGGGCTGTGGCTGTGCATGGAGCTGAGAGGCTTGGAGGAGGGAGCTTCGGGTTAAGTCTTCCTCGAGTCTCCTGGGATCCTTTTAAAAGTAGTGCTGTAATGGGGTAACTCAGGATACCTGACACCTTAGCCATGTCAAATGAGGTCCTTAGCAAACCTGAAAGGGACTGGAAGGTTTTAATAAAGTGATTGTCACCTGAGATGCTGTCTCTGAAATCCATTAGCAGTTTAAAATTATCCGAATATTCTAGATAGCTTAAATGAATTTTAATGACTTTCTGCCACTTTTATGAGAGTCTATTTACAACCTTGTTGCTTTAAGTGCAGCCTGGATTGCAAGTGTTTTATTTTATCAGTGGAGATGATTTTGTAGCATGGCAGTAATCTTCCTAAAGATTTATCTGGTCATCGAAGAAGTAACGGGATTTGTATAAACCAAAGCAGAGCAATCTGAAGTAGCTGTATCCTAAAACTGACCTAACCTATAAAGCTTTGAATTTTTTTGCTATCTTCCACTGGGAAACACCACAAAATCTCCTGCTCTTTTGCATCCTGTGAGAAAGAATTGAGCCATCTGATTATTAGGGAGGAAAAACTGAATACAGAGTAAAAATCTAAAATTTATCTAAGAGTATAAATGAAGGCCAACTAAAAATGGTTGGAACTTTTTTTTTATTGTGATACATACTGCAAAAGAAATATTAGAAGCTATTTATCTGTTTTTGAGCATTTGATTAGCAGTTTATAAGTGACCTGTCTGCTCATATGTGTGTTTTGTAGCATTGGGAGGGGAGAGGGAAAGCTGCTTTAAAGGAGCTGTGCTGAGAACCTAGAAGAGAAGGCACAAAGAAGGGCAATATTGATACAGCTCAACTTTTTCATTCCCTTGATCTTTTGGAGTTTTTTTTCCCTCATTGTGCACCCACTTCTCAGCAGTGTGAGATGAGGACGAGTCAAACTGACTTCCATAGTCAGGTGTCTGTCTAGTGTGCTGTAGAGAAATGGCAAAGTAGGATGCACCCGCACCCTTCTCTGGTGAAGATGATGTGATGGGTGGGGGAATGTCTTAACTCATAGCATGGCTAAATCATGGCTCTGAAAATGATTACTGATATGATCATCTCTTTGGAGTAGTGCTAACGCTTTTCTGGAGTTGCTGTGAGGCATCTGTATGAGAAAAGCCTGCAGTTTTTGTTGGATGTGTTTTGCCTCTGTGATGGTTTTATCACTCTGTGTTTGCTCCCACGTCCCAGCTCATGGAAGTTAATTTCTCTCAGAGATGATGGCTTCTCCAAAGGTGGAGGAAGTGTTAGGAAAGAAATGGGGAGAGAAGGAGTATTTATACCACAGCGCATAGTAAACATCCCATTTGTGATACAGGTAGAGAAGTTGTGTCTAAAACTTGGCCTGGCTTCAGTCCTGGTCTAAACCACAAGTGTTACTTTGCAGTGGATGTTTATGTGCCATGTCCTGTGGCCTGGTGGCCATTTGGACAGTCAGGGATTCCAGGGATAACCACATGGTGAGGCACCTGAGCAAAAATGCTTCTGCTGAATGCAAACAGTGGCAGGGTTGAACTCCATGAAATGCCAATATGTGCTTACCTTTCTTGACTTCAAGTGTCTACACCTATGGATTTATTTTTTAAAACCATTTTATTTTTCCTTCTTCTATTTTCCAGCCCTATTACTATTTAGGAGTGACTAGTGCTTTGCTTTTGTGGACTGTCAGCCTCATGCTCCAGGATCCCAGTATCTGCAGTTGTGAATATGTGAAGTGGAGAGCAGAGGGTCATTCCTGATAGAGAGGGATGGGCACTGCCACTAATCCTGTAAATCCACAGTGGGTCCCTCCCATGCACAGAAACCTGATCTTAACTCCTGCATCTTAACATCTACATCTCCTTGCTTTGCTGTGGTATTTACATATAATTCCTACTTCTTAAAACAAGAGGGAGTTGGATCTAGTCAGATTCAAGGAAAACTGCATGAGCTAGCTTTATGAATATTTATCTCTGCATCAGCATCTTACTCAGGGATACTCAAGAAAAGATGATAAATGACTGTCTTTTTGACATGCACAATATAAAGCAAATGCAATTTCAAAGCCTCTCTTAAGCCTCTGTGGCATGCTTAAATATCTTTCAGTTGCATGGTTAAAGGCTGAAATAAGTCTTACACCCTGGATTTGGGAGATTTGTGAAATGCCTATCCTCAGCAACTTCCATTAAAGCAAATGGTGGAGGTCAAACTGGTGTGTGAGGAGGGGGGCTGAAGAGAGAAAATCAGCTGAATAAGATGATAGAGCTTGCACTTATGTCTAATCAGAGTTAATTTCCTGTAGATATTCCTGGAGGCTTTGGATAGTGAGAACAAATGCAGTTTGGAATGCACTGGTGCTCACAGTCCATGGGCTAAAAAAATTTGAAGGGATTGAGGTTATGTTTGTTACCCCTGCTGCCCCAGCTTCCAGAGATGCTTGGTTCTGAGTAAGTGTTAGTGCCAAGCTTCAGGATGATGGGATTGCACCTTGCAGTGCTGACTCCAGTTAGTTGGGCTGGCGTAGCCATGTATGGATTATCATCTTCCACCCTCTTCTGCAAGAAGAAATTTCTCAATTCCTTATATCCTTCTAAAACCTGACAGGCAGTGGAACCATGAGATTTTGATCTACAGCTTGTAGATTGAGGGCTAAGCATTAAAAAATACACATGGCATTACAGTCAAAGTGGTGTTTCTGCTATTTGTCCTCCAGAATGAGACTGAAGAGCAAAATTCATAGCCCTGAGGGTATGGCTTGTGAGTCTCTGTTTTCAGGTTTTGGGTTTGTTTGTGGTGTTAGAATATAGCTGGATCCATGTATCAACTGAGGCAAGTGCCTGTGTTACACTTATTGAAAAGGTATTTTGACACCTCAGGTTTTGAGTTGGTTGTGCTTTTTTGGTGTTTTGTTTTTTGTGGTGTTTTTTTTTTTGTTTTGTTTTGTTTTGTTTGTTCGTTTGTTTGGGTTTTTTTTAGGGCATTTCAGCCCAGAAGGTTAGAGGTGGTATGCAGCTTGTTGGTATTCTCATTTTGGGTGCTGTACTTTGAAGAAAGAGGGGAGACAATGGATCTGTTAAGCTTACTTTTCTTGTAGCACAGTGCTAGATCTGCAGAGGAGACTTGCATCAGGTAAACTAGTCAACAAAAAGCTGGAGTGTAGCTGTGTTTCTGATGGCAGTTTGGTGGCAGTGGTTGGGGGAAATGCTTATTCCTCACAGTCTTGGATATTGACTCACTGTTTTTTTTCCCCTTTAGCAATTTGACTTGGTGCTTCTCTTTTATCTTTTCCCTATGCCCTCACTCCACCCAGTACAGTAATGTTTTCCTAAATCTTTGCTTTTTAAACTTTTCTGTTTCTTCTGAAAGTTGTGGGCATGGACAAGGTGTTATTCCCTCCTTCTTTGCAGCAGGCTTTCATAGATTTGAGTGATTTCATCATGACCCTTACTTTTGCTTCTTTTGGCTGAGCTCCAGTTAATTCTGTTTTTTCTTTTTTCCTCCCAGATGTCATATTTTTCTAATTCTGTGATGTTCCTATTGCTTTTGCTTGGATTCTTTCCAGTTGATCTTTCCTGAAATTTGCTGAAGATTGGGTACATCTTCATGCTGGAAGCTTTATCAGCCACAAGTAGAGCAGAACTGTTACTTCATGATTCTCACATATGTTCCTCTATACATTCCTCTATGGTATTTACCTTTCTCAACAAAGAATTTTCCAGTTTCTAAAACTTGCTTTGAATTAAGTCTTCCAGCAAGCTGACAGCTTTAAGTTAGCAGCTTCCCCAAGTTTAGTAAGAGTCAGTTTCTCTTTGATTATCTAGATCATTAATGTTAGAATAGTGTGGGACCAGGGCAGATCTCTGCAGAGGTTATTCAGTATGTCAGGCTATTATGTGAATATTTCAATTTTTTTTGACATTCCAAGCAAATGTAAATTAGTGTGGTTGCTCAGTCACTTTCAAATCTGCCGTAAGATGACTGTTTGCATTGATAACAGTATGATAGAGTTTGCTTATTTTTTTGTAAGAATGCAATTTGAATCTTTTGATGTGGTTTTGCTAATGTCAGGATCCAGATTCAATGTCTACTGCTTCTGTGTTCCTACAATACATTATTCTGACATAGTAGGATGTTGAGTTGGTTTGACTTGGCTTATACATGAACAACCATTTTTTGTTGAGTTCAGTCTTTTTTTTTCTTCTAGGTGCTAGCAGATGGGTTTAATGGCAAATGTGCAAATTGAGCAACAAGTATCATTCTTAATGTTTTTCTTTCCACTCTTTTCCCCTCCCACTTCTGTAGGAAATCACTGTTTGCCATTCTCCAGCCTCTGCTACCTTTTCAATCCACTGTGGACTTTCAAAAATAACTGATAATGATTTAAAGCTTTAAAAAAAAAAATCCAAAATTATCATTCCTGAGTTTCGTGGAAACCAACTAATTTGAGAGAAAGTTGATTCATCTTTTTTGTTCGTTCGTTTGTTTTTTTTATCTCCTCTCTCCTATCATCACTAGTAGTAATTTGGGTTTGTTCGTTTGGGGTTTTGTTGTTGTTTGGTTGCTTGTTTTGTTTTTTGTTTTGGTCTTGTTACCCGTAGCTTTTTCAAAAAGACGAGTTGACCGACCTTTCCCTTAATCATTATTTTATGGCTGTGGAATTACAGAATGAGTTTTGTTGTCTCTTGTTTCACTTTCACTTATTTTGGGATCGCAATAATTGTCTGTGGGCTACTGCTCTTTTAGTGGAGTCCAGATGGATGGCCTTTGCTTGACCTCTTTACCTAGCAAGACAGACAGACAGAATGTTGCTTGCTTTTTGTCATGTATGGGCAACAGCAAAGCTTAAATATCTTGGGTCTAAGGATTAACTAAAAACTGAAGATGAGAAAGAACGAACACTGAGTGGCAGAAGGCTCTCTTCAAATACAAAGTTCTTTCATTCAGAATCAATGTACTGAAATAGTTAAAGGGCAAATGCCAAAAAGGCTGAATTTTTGCCTCAGCTTTTTTGTCAGACTTGGGTTTGAGGACAACATTTAGTTGGTGCCCCGATCAGCTCAGCCATGATTCTGAAGCCGTAAAAGGTTTTACATCTGTTGCTTCTGCTACTGTCTGAGGTTAGAATAATTGAAAATAGAAAGTACTGAAATATACTGATGAACCCAAAATGACTAGATAATGATATTATAAACTAGAGGCTTAGTCTTGTGTCACCACCAGATCTGGAAGCATGTTGGATAAGGGGATGTTGACAGAGTGGAGAGAGTGAACAATGCTAATGCTGTTCACAAAATAAGAAGCCTTCTGAAAAGAACGTACAGTTTCAAGAACAGATGGTCTACTGGTAATAGAGACTAAAAAATTTTTGTTGGCTGGCAGCCGTCTTTCAGGTTAGGATTTTGTCTTTAAAGCTCTTTCATAGAGTTGACTTCCTTACTGCAAAGTACTTGGTAAAAGGACAGAGTAAATTCCTCCTGGGAACTTGTTCTTCCTGGTCTAACAAAAGCAAGATTACAGTGGAAGCACCAGGTGAGGGACAGTCAGCTCATGGTGGCAGGTAAGGCTTTGTTGGAGCAGCCTGTGGATATTTTAGATTTTGTTCTGCTCCCTGCATTCCAGAATTAGCATGCTGCAGGACGGTTGTCACCCCTGTGATGGAAGGTGGGAAGACTGACTTGGAAACATGCACAAGTCTTGCTTTGATTGTCTCATTTCTTCTGCAGAAGAAGCATATTGTTTGTGAGACAGAGCTTACATAATCCTCCTTCTGTGGTGTGTGTAAACATATTTAACACAAGCCTTTTGTTTCTTGACTAGTTTAAATTTAATCCATAGTGGATGTGCAGTGTGGAAGGGGACAGAAGAGGGATGAGTTAGAGTGCATTTTAGATTTATCCTCTCCTCCAGTGCCCCAGAACTTGTGTGGATGAAAACCAAACAAAATGGAGATAAAATGATCCCATTCTTATCTTCTATCTGTGCCCTAAAAACAAACTGACTGTCTCTGACCAATCAGTGGTATTGCAACCCTCAGTCTTTCCTTGCTGGGTTGATTCTCTTGTTGCACAGTAGCTGGGAGAGAGGCTTTAAATGCAGAATTAGCATATAAGCCTGTGCCATTTTTGGCTGGCTGTTAATGTTTAAAGTCTTTAAAGTTGCCCACTAAAGACAAGGCAGAAGAACAAACGTTGGCCTGGGTATGTGGCATGTGTGTTCTTGTTTAATATCGGAATTTCTGGTATGGCCAGGGATGCATGCCAGCTTTGGCAGTACAGGGCACAGTTCAGATACTTAAGTACTGTACTAAAAATAACAGGACTATTTTAGACTGGGACCCAATTAGGGAGAGAATGACTTGTTGCTCTGCAGTAAGTAATCTGAAGTAGCAGGCAGGCTGCAATGCACATGTAAACTCGGCTGTTTTGCTTGCGGAGCTGCCGGTTTTGACACTGCTTCCTCACTGTTTTCCTTAGATGCTTTTCCAGACGTTAAAAAACAAACCCCACCCCAAAATATCCCTCTTCTTAAAGCAGGCTTTATGTGCTTTAGTTCACATTTTGATATTGCAGTGTTTAATAGCATTACAGCTCCTAATCCTCCAGTGTTGGCTTGGGAAATTCCTAGAAGGCAGGGAGCAGGAGGTGAGGAGTGATGTTCTCCCTGACACACTGAGTGAGCTTCACTCTGCCACACAGAAGGGCAGTGAGGGTGAATTTGGGCAGTCAAGGAGCAGAATGGCTGTTTGAAGACAGTTGCTTTTCCCTTGGGTTGCCTCCTGGGCGTCGAGGAGAAAAGAGTATGATTCCTGAAATTTGTTGCTGCTGCTGTTGCTTTTCTATGTCAAGAAGTACAGTGAAAATAACTTGCACATTTAACCTCCTGAAACAAAGCACTACTTTATACTTCACTAGTTTCTCTCTGATGCTTTAATTTTGGTGATGCTGCTGGCTGCCACCTTCTATTAGATTGCTTGGATTTCAGTGAAGCAAGTTAGGGGAATCTGAATTTCTCAGTGTACACTGTGTGTGGGGTGATAGGGAAGGGACGAGCATGCTCCAGCATCCAAATCCTCTGGTCCTGGAGTGCTTTCAAGTGATTGGCTGCATCTGATCGCAATTTTCTGGCACTGATCAGAGTGGGATTGTGGACGAGGGAATGCTTTATGGAGCCTTATGCAAATGCTGCGTTGGATAGATGAGCTGATGCTCGAGATGAAAGCAAAATGCACCTAGAGTTTCTATTTTTGTAGACGTCTTTCTAGCATGCTATTTTGAGAATATGAAAAAGCCAGAATCTTTCTGGTGTTGTGACTCTTATGCGGTTTTGAAAGTAGCTCTACATTTTTTTTTTCAAAATAAAAAGCTGATAAGAGATGTTCAAGGCTTTGTTCAGCTGTGGTCTCTCAGCAGCTTTCAGTATATTGTTTGCCTTAAGTTGTGATTTTGGGAGGACTTAATCAGATTTCCTTAATCATGCAGAAATCATGTTCTTTAAAACTTTAGATTCCATTTTGCTCTTGTCCTGGCCTGAAATGCAAAGGAGGGGTCTTCCTAGATGCTCATTATGAACCAAAATGTGTTGCATCTTGTGGATGTAGTAAACTCCCAGGGAAATAGTGGGAGAGGCACTTTGGCAAAGTGGATCACATTATGGGCTTGTCAACTTGCGGGCTACATGTATTCTACCTTCTGCATACTGCGGCAGCCTGCAGGACTTGCAGTTAAAAGTAAATGTTACATGGAGGATGCCTAGCAACTGTAGTTTTTAGGTCTGTGCCAAATTGTTAAAGGTGCAAATCTGTCAGATTGGTGCAGTGTTTTCTGGAGGATGCCGTGTGGCGGTGCTGAGGTGTTGCTTTGGCACCACAGTGATGTGGCTGTTCCTCCAGCTCTTCTTCACCACCATCCCCGTTAGCTTAATGTCTAGTGCCCACAATTCTCAGACAGGAGTATTAATTGAAAAAGAAAAACGTTGATTTGAATTGCAGTTGCTTAGGTAGCAAGCTTGCAAGTAGTTTTTCTCTGCTTTTAGACCCTTCTGCTTCATGGTGAGCTGTGCTGCAGTTATCTGGAGTGTGCACATCCATTCCTATCATTGCTATCCTTTATGAGCTTTCTCCAGTACTTGCCTAAATTATTATTACTATTTTAACACATGCATAAATCCAGTCGCCCCATGGGAAAGATTTTTGTGTTTCCTATTGATTTAAGATTTTCTGAATTTTTCTTTTGAGAGGGAATGCTTATTCTCTGGGCACTTTCTCCATGTCCTCTATAACTGACTCGATGTCTGCCTTCTCTTCCTTCAGCTGTCTCTTTCCTGTGCCAAATGATCTGGGACTGTTAGTTTCTGCTTTAGGAATTCCTCTTCTCTATACTCTTCCTAGTTCTGTTTTACCCTTTCAATGTCATAACAGCCCACAGTTTTCAAGAAGTGGGTGTGCCCTGGGTTTAATGACTTGTCATGATTCTGCTTTGCTTGTGGCAGTTCCTTGATTCTTAATGCTGTATTTCCTTGTGAGATATTGTCTGCTTTTTTTTCCTCTCCTCCCTCTTTCCTCTAAGATGATACTTCAAACAAGACTTCAGTCTCCTGACACTTCCTTCAGTGGTACACACAAGCAGGGTTATTTTTCTAGCATGTTGGCTTGAGTTTGTAGAAATTAAATCAGAGTTGCCCATTTGGCTACGCATTTGCTTGTGATCATGAGATCCTTCTGCTGTGCTTTGCATGAAGCTCTAGCTCTGACTGAACACATCATACTGCTGGCAAACTTAGTGTCACCTCCCTGATTGTCACATTTCAGAGAGCTTAAGGATATGTTGAAAAAAGTGGCCACTATGGTAATTCTGAAAACTTCTTGTATGGAAAAAAAGCTCAGTGTTTTCCTACCTTTAACTGTTGTCTTTTGACTGGGTGTTATGGGGGAGACCACTGCTGCAAGCTACAGCTGCGCAGGTCCTTCCAAGAGTCCCTAGGCATAATGCCCACTTGTGTCTCGTTCATGCAGTGTCCTAAACTTGGGGTGGGTTTGAGTCATCACTTCTGCAGAAACTGTATTGGCATTTGCTCATGCCATATTATTGATTATTCATGTCTATGTTATCTAGTTTTAGCTAGTTCTTTCAGAAAAGAAGTTTCTTCCTGATTTTTTAAGTTCACTGGAATTACCTTGAACTCATTTCTAAAAACATTTAACTTCACATCTTTCATGCTATGTCCAAATCCCTTTAGGTACGACAGGATTTATACAGCAATTAACATCTTGGTAGTTGGATGTTTTCCTTTAGAAATCTTGACTGAATTATTTCCATTGTGCAGTTTATAACTATCTTTTACTGCTGCTCTTAAAATGTCATGTGTGAGCAGTTATTTGGTATACATGTTGCCTGGTTGGCTTATCTGTTTTGACTTTTTTTAATGAACAGACGTGACATATCTTAAGGAACTAAAACCAAAGCAATCCTTACCCTTTCTTTCTGTCAAGAATCCTTGAAGGCGTTTGCAGTTAAGGTGAGTTTTGACATGAGAGGTGGGGAGAAAACTTGATTTCCTGTATTTTGCAGCAGAGCTGGTAGCTGATGCCATTCTGGTCTGGTCTTTGGATTAAGTCTTGTGCCCCAAGTTCACTCTGGGCGTTTGCTAGAAGGCCCCATAAACATGAAATTGATCTTTACTATCCTGACTTCTGGGGCTCCTGCCTTAGGTTATAGGGCATGCCTACATCAGTACGTCCTGGGTTTTATTTCTGAACTTGTGCCCTTCCTCTGTGTTGCCTGGTCTCAAATTACTGGAACACCAAGTTAACATCTTTGAGCACACTTGGCAGAACAAAGTCAGAGGAATGTACTTCTTGGTTAGAAAACTTAAATCTCTAAGTTATGCAGCAAAAAGGTGGATATAAATTTTCCATACCTGAGTAAGAAGTGAGGCAGGCTTCCCACTAGCAAAGGAAAAGACTTGGGGAGCTCTTGTGTATCTTTTGCTATGTTTCTAGCACATAATTAAATGCTGCTTTCTTGTCCAGTCTGAGAACTTGTTTATGAAACCTAGTATTGCCCTGTGAAACTCAACACTTTGCTGCTTAATACTACAGCTTTAGTGATACTCAATGAGGTGGACAGGGTGCTTTGTGTATCAGCTGTTTCAGGCGTCGTGAAGACTAAATACAGCACTTCCTTTGCTGGCACTTGGAAGCTTCACCCATTCCTGGGAAGGGGGTAGAAATGTCTGTTTTGAGATTCAACCCTGTAGCAGATGCATCCTTAAAAAAAAAAAATAAAACAGCTGAGTCACTTGTTCATTCATTTTCTTCCATGCTGCTGACCAACCCCAATACCCTTGTATTTCACACAGGAGGGAGAAGGCAGACAATACTGTCTTTTATTATTCATACCCTGCAGCTCACTATCTTCTTCACAAAATACGGGTGGCGTCTGTCTGTCTCCACTTCATGGGAAAGATTAACAACAATTAAGGTCAGCAATTAAGGCTGTGAAAACCTTTGAATAACTGCAACATCTGTTCTTATACTAGAATAAATAAAATAAGGCTGGAGCTCTAATTGCCAACAGAGTACTTGCTCATATCTGTGTTGTAATTGTGGGCTTATGAAATTCGTATTGTTAACTGGTCCCTTGCTGGCCAGCATCACTGGTCAGCAGTCAGTGCAAGCTTGCACGCTTTTCCCAAGAGCCATACGCTGAAAGTGAGGGTGTTGGATGAGAAGTGGGAACTTTGTGTAAAGTGTGGGGCATGGTGGCAGTGGGGGTCAGGTTCCTGAGATGGTTGTGGGATGTCATCAGCCCCTTACCTTGCACATAACAGTTTATCCTCTGAACTTCCCAGTCCATTTCAATGTCAAATAAAACCATTTTTCCTAAACTGCTCTTGACTCTGACTGGTTTTAGTCTGAGACAGAAAAGGGTTGTTGATGGGAAGGTTACTTTTTCTCAGCTAGCTGCTGTTTTTTTGCATGAGCTCAAATTTGATGGCAAGAGAGCGCCTGAGTGTTCCGAGATGGATGTTTCTAGAAGTAGTTATTTCCAGTGCTGCCTCAATGCCTGACTTGTATCAGGAAAAAAAAAAAATTACAAATTAAAGAAAGAGAATGTCCTGAATTTCAGTTAAGACCGTTCACTCAGGTAAGGTGATTTTGATACAAAAGAATGTTCCTTGAATGGAACATTGACTGTCTGATGAACGGAATAGAACATTCCATTTCGAAGGTACGTATAGTGATCATTCAGTCCAACTCTCTTGACGACTTCAGACCTGACTAAAGGGCAAAGCATGTTGTTAAGGGCATTGTCCAAGTGCTTCTTAAACACTGACAGGCTACTGACGTTGACCACCCCTCTAGGAAGCCAGTTCCAGTGTTTGACTACCCTCTTGGTAGTGCTTGTGTGTATGTAGTCTCAATGTCCCCTGACTCAGCTGTGAACCATTCCCACACATCCTGTCACTGGATATCAGGGAGAAGGTTTCTGGTAGCGAATGACACATTTGCTTAATTTTGTCTGACTATACAGGGTGATTTCTTAACTTGTCTGCAGTACAAATGATCAGCAGTGTTATACTTTCCATCCAGAGAATGAAAACTTCAGTTCTGCTCGAGTGCCAGGAGCTGGAGCCTAGTCCTTCTTGGCACACGTGGCCTCTGCAGAAGGAGCTGTTTGTGTTCTGACTTGGTGCAAAAGCAGAGTGAATCTGCGCTTCCAGTTGTCTTTTTTGATGTGTTTAAAAGTGGATCTCATTAGGCATTTAAACCTTAAAAGGTTTAACCTGCCTAAGACAGATCTGTGTTAAGACTTGGGGATCTGTCATCAAAGTCTGGTAGAACATCAGCCATGTCTTTCTGTCCCTTAGACCATGGGAGCGATTCAGGTGCTTGTTTCCTGGTGTTCTCAATATTTCTCCCTCCTCATGCATTGGTAGTGATTTTCTATAATCCTGCGCTTCTTAACTTAAGCTGCAAGGTCTTTTCTGACCATGTGGTGCTACTTGCTGTCATGGGAAAAATTATATCTGTGTCATTCCTGCTGCTTGCTTGTCCCACTGGGACTGACCGGAGTGCTGTGTTAGGCAATGTGTTGTTGCATTTCTGCAGGAGCAGAATAGGAGGGTGTGCCTGCAGCTTGAGAGACAAGACCAGGAAGTTCTGCAGCTGGGAGCTTCTCTGAGAACAGTGGCTATCATCACCTGCCACAGAGAGAAAAGCACTTCTGTATGGAGCAGCCTTTTCAAACCTGGCTCCTGAGAGGCATCCAGCTTCAATGAACTTTTGCTTCTGTCTTGTGTTTTGGAGAGAAACCTTTTGGGTCTGTATAATGAGGAGGTTGTAATTTAGTTAAATGGGAAAGTCCTCATGAAAATTGTGCTGCTCATTTTAGGCTGTTGACTTATACAAGTTATTGGACTGGAAAAGATGTGTAGGCAAAGGTGTTTCAGGAAACAAATGTGATCGTTTCCAAGCCATAGTGCAATTTATCTAAGACCAGTAATGCCATAAAGAGGGGAGAGTATTGGGCATTGGTGGCAAATTCTGTGGTACTGCTGTCCATTTGAAGGAGATGGGAAATCTTACAAGCTAGTGATTGCTGAGATCTGTAAGCATCAGAGCATTAGGTGAAGGGAGTATTCTCCTTCTTCCAGTGACAGAAAGTAGCATGAGAGCCTGTGGGAGGTGTTTTTGTAAAACAGGCAGTTGCGTGAAGCCATCTCTTCATGCAGAGCTGGTTTTTAATAAAATAGAACTGCTAATTAGCAAGGCTGAAATGAAAATCGAGACTTTTCTGATGCATCTGTCAAATTGATTGTATTAATGATGAGTGAATGCTTTTATAGATCAAAATACAAAGTAGCAAAAAAAAATTTGGAATTATTATTTTATCAATTAACAGCAGCAAATAGAAATTCAAGTTTCTGATATTCACAGAGGCTTTTGCAAGAGAACTCATCTGCTCCTTTGATAAATGTTTTGTTTTATTATACCGCAGTGTATTTTGGGAGAGGGACAATTTTTTGGAGGAGCAAAGTGTGAACAAAATCTCTGCATCAAACAGCGAAAGAAACTCAGGGAAGAAAACTGAGATTTTTTTGTTTTTCATGAGGTTGACTGGTATCTTGCATTCTGTGCTGCTGGTAAGGAATCTCTTCATCTAGAGTTCATAGAGTTCACAGGCACATGGAAGTGTGTGTGTAATATATGTGTATACTATATGTATTATACACACATACATACTGAGTGAAATTAAGCCCTAAAAGTTGCTAGGAGAAACTGAGGCTTTGTCAGGATTGTCTTCTGCAGTACAGAGACTGAAAATCTGGGGATAGTGCATGACTGGCCTGGCATAATTGTCAGTCTTGTCCAGAGGTGCTGAGAGTTTGAAGTTCCAGTGCTGTACCCTGGGGAAGGATTCCTTTGGCTGTTTTTTTGTCTCCAGATCGTGGATGCTACATCTGGACCAGTTTTCTAAATTCCTTTTGTTGTCTGTGGAAAGAACCAGGTGGTCCAGTGGTGTGCTTTGTTGAATTGTGTAGATTTTGAGTGGCTTCTTGAGCTCATCTCATGCAAGCCCCAGCTTTCTCTGATGTCCAGATAGCTGCTGTGGGATGAGATGGACTGCACATAAAGGAGAGCCTGTTTCTCCTCCCTGACTGATGTGGCAGTGCAGGTGTGTACATTTCTCTGTACACATACACCACCACCTAGGGTATGTGACTGCCTTTGTATCCTGTGATAGTGTTGTGCTCAGCTGCCTGTGCAGCCTGGATGCTGATTTGCTTCTGTGAGCAATGTCCTACAAGCCTATAAAACGATGTTGTGGGGCGGGACACTTACATGCTGTCTTCTCCCTCCTTCGCACTGCTGCCAGTACCAGTTGGACAGCCTTGGAGGTGGGAGAATGCAGGTGGGACCTGTGTGTAGGTTCCAGGCTTGGAGTACATTGGTACAGGGAAGGCGCTTTGGCTACATCTGGAGCCTACACCCTTGAAGAACAAATGTTCCCCTTTGGCAGCTCTGGAGTCTGAAGGTTGACTAGGGATGTTCCTTATTTAGTGCATATCTAGTAAACCTTCAGTGCTGGGGATATTCAACATTACATACCTCTTGTAAACAGCCTCATAAGGCCTGAAACAACAGATTTCCTTTATGGCACCCTGAAAGTACAGGGAGGTAGCTCTTAATGTGGGTGGCTTGGCGAAATATTCTAGTCAAGTTATTTGGCCTGCTACCCAGCCTTCGATATGTAATCTTTTGGTACTGCCAAAATACCATTCTAATTAAGTTGACGTAGTCTATGAAGCCTGGGTGGTATTCAGCATTACTTCGATTTTCTTCCCTGTGCTTTCCAACACTGCATTTTGAAAGGGTTGGTGGAAGCTGTGACACTTGCAACCTCACCGTAGTCTTCATTAAACTGTGATTTTGGTCACCTTGTGACCTTCAAAATCAAAGGAAGAATATCCTCTTTCTTCCTCTCTGCAGGTACAAGTTAATAGCAGTAAATAAGTGTTCACTAATGCACGTGAAACATGTGATCAGTTGGCCAGATTTCAGCTTTTTGTTGAACATTAGCTCTTGTACAAAATATTAACCTATTCGGTAGGTTTATTTTCTGTTTTGCTTACACTTATTTGAAAAAGCTATGCCCTGTTTGTCCCAGGGTGGTATTATATTTGCAAGTAGGTCAGCATACTCCCTTTTAAGATGTCAGCTTGAAATTGTTTTTGAAGGGCTAAAAAACATGAGGGTAAGAAAGACTTTTGCATTGTCGCTATCCTTTATTTATTTATTTGTTTATAGGCATTCTTAGCCTGTATTCAAGAATAGAGTACCAGTAACGTTTTAGTTGTGTTCTGAAAGTCAGCACTGGTTGCCTGCTGCTACCCGTAAGCCACCCGTGGATTTGAAGCTTGTGTGTTGCATAATGCCAGCAAATGCATTTGAGATTACAAAATGGTCTTTTTGCTCTAAGAAGAGATTGCTGTGATTTGTTAGTGAGGCAGCGTTAAAGTACACATGGGGGGTATCTGTGACATCAGTATCTTAAAACCACAGGCAGTTTTTTTGCAGTTGGGCGAGCTCTGGCACCGCTGGTGCTTCATTGCATGGGAGTGAATGAGTGCAGTCTCCAAATTCGATACAGTGTTTTATGTTCCAATCAATCAAGGGTGTACGAAGAATTAATTCCTTTAATTTCCGTGTGTTATCCCTTGCACTTCTTTATTATAGCCCTCTTGAAAAGACAGGATTTTCTTTTCGTCTCAAGAGCAGCACAGTATTTGTTGGAGTTGCCTCCTTGTACTCTTTGCAGCTAGAAGCAGAGTTCGTCGTTGCCTGCTTGCTTGGGGTTGATGTAGCCCAGAGCTCTCCTGGCTCTGTTGAATTATCACTTACAAGCCATTCTGTGGTAGCCCTTACCGTGCTGTGCATGAGAGGTAAAAGGGGTTTGCTTGTTTATTTTTACTACTTGCTGCTGTTGTTTACTATGGTGTCCTTGTCTCCTGTCAAACTGTTGTTTCAACAGTTTAATTCATTGGAATAAATAATGTTCACGAATGGTTACCACACAACTACTTGGAAGGTGAATTAATGTACTGTTGATGCTGGGGAATGCATCTCTGCTCACATAATGTGATTTATTTTTTCAGAGGCTAAACAGAAAGTTCTTTTGAGTGTTCTGACCATACAAATGAGGTATACTGAGAGTAACCTTCTCACTTAAGTGTACGTTTTATGGTATCTCAAAAAGATACCATCTTAGTGAGTAGTTTGCAGTTTGAATTGGAATGTCTAAATTTGCCTTCTAGCTTCAACCATTTGTATGGGATGAAACTATGTAAATAAACCAGTGCTTATTCATGAACATAAATCATAGATAACTGTAAAAGCCTCTTTCAATTGATTTTCTTTAAAAACACAAAGCTTGATGTCTATATAAAATATAGAAGCTATATAAAAGCTTCTGATAATCCTAGTTAAATCACTCTTCCCAAAAAATCTTGTACCAAGAGAACACAATTACTGTGTTAACTATCAGCATTAAACCCTGTAAACTGTCAAAGTAAAAACCCTAATGTCTGATGTCATTGGTCCACAATAGTAAAGTTTTAAATCCAGGAAAAGTATTTTAACCCACCTGAAAATGCTGAGGAGCAGGAGAGACGCTAAGGAGGGATGTGAATGGTTCTGTGCATGGGTGTGAGTGTTGGTTTTGAAGTCAGCCTTATGGTCAGCCCTCTGTAGCTAGTGTGGTGTAACAAAAACCTAGGAAATTCTTTGAGAAGCTATGGAGCCCCCTGCATAAAGATCCAAGTGAAGAAAAATAGGCTGTGAGTAATTGTGATGATTGATGAATGCATCATTTGGATGAAACAGGCTTAAAATGCTTGAAAAAGTGATCCGTAGGTCATGTGGTAGAAGATTGCGTTTTGTTCTTTGCTTCTCCTTTTATTATATCTTTGTCTTTTGCATCAGTCAGGAGGGGAAAAATGGTTTCTGCATGCTTTGGAAGATTCTTCTCCAAAATGAAGGAGTGTTATAGAGAAGTAAAGGAACAGAAGCTGAGAGCAGGGCATCATTGCTGCGGATTGCTACTCTGAGTTTAAAAGTCTCTCTATCAAACCTCTGTATATGTATTTCAACTATTATTATGCACACCTCAGCTGTTACTTTTACAGCTTCCAACTTTTGTCAGGAGGCTGTAAAAGTAACAGCTGAGGAGTGCTTGCTTACCATCTTGTCACCTTAGTAAAGGCAAGTTGAGTCTGGTAGATCTTTCCAATGAATGTTTATGGATAAGCATGTAGATTAAGCTATGGTTTCAAACAGAATCTATAATGATATGACTTCCTTAAAAAAAAGCAACACAAACCAACACTGTACAGAGGCTGATGAACTTTAATTGTTCAGAAAAATGTCTTGTGTGTAGTTTAGTCTCTGTGTTGTGGGATCTAGAGCCCTTAGCTTTCAAATCCCACCACAGAGCAGAGGGAAGGACCATTCACACCAGTTGCCTGTTGAAAGCAAAAAGGCTCAGTAGTGTGTTGAATGCAAAGAGCAATGTTTTGGTAAGTATGCAACAAAAGCAGACTTTAGTTGAGCGGGTACCAGAAGGTGAAAGTAAGTGCCTTTGAGAAAAACTTCATATTTTTTTTGGAGATCTGTTCGAATGTTTAACTTCTGTGAGATGCCTGGAAAGCAGTAATTCTCACGGATGTGCAGTAGGAAAGGTTTGCCAGCTCCTAATGGCAACAAACAAAGAAAATGAAAGTTCACAGGTTGCCTTGGCCAGTGTAATAGTTTGCTGCCACTGGAGAGGGGTGATCCTGTTCCCTTCCCCTCTTGCTCATGGTCTCCTGCTGTTCGCATTGTGCCAACTGAACTGCCTCTCAGACTTAAGTTTATTGCATTTGCTTCCTTAGCAGAACACTAACCCAGCAAAACAAATGCGTTAATTAACACAAGCTGAACTCATTAAGGACCATACATGACACAAAAGGGGGAGAAGGAGGGAGTGCCATGAAGCTGCTGGGAGGAAGTGAAGGAAGAAAACAGAGCAAGGGCTGATGAAGAGAGTGGGATGTCTGTCCTGTTCTTGGCAGTAACAAGCTATTAAATCATCTTGACTGTTGTATAACTTCACTCTAAGTCTTCAGGTTGGATAATAAAAGCTTAAAATAACATAAGGAAATAATTATTTAGGCTACTTCTCAAAATTACAAAATTTTGGATTCTGTTTTATGAGAAATGTGACTAGATTTGGGTGGGGAGGGGAGGCAAGATGGGATGACACAGAGAGTGGAGTGTTTTTTTGGATCTCTGGAGGCAAAGGACATAATGAGAAACCCTACATTCAAGATTGGAGACCATTAGTCGTGGCATTGTCAGATGAAGTTCACCTTGGACTGCCTCACTCATCTCATGTGTACGTCTCATGTCCCAGTCATGCATCCTTGCATCTTCTCTACCTCTGCATATGGCTTGCTGGTGGGGTTGTCTGCTGTATACTACATGGGTTTTTTATTTCAGTTTCTGTCTAATTAACATTTCATTTAGACTTTGGTACAAGTCTCTGTTTAGTTGCCAAAGTTGTTTAGTTGCTTTCATTTTCTTTGGTATGGATTTGAAGCTATTAGGAGACAGAAGAGGGTTTTCAGTAATCAAGGAAGACAGTGAAACTGCAGAGTTTTGTAAATGTTTCCAAAGTTCATAATAGGTTTGGGATTTGTTGTTTGGTTTTCTGATTTTGTTTGTTTTGTTTGTTTTTTTGGTTTTTTTTTCTTGGTTGGTTGTGTTTTTTGGTGGTGGTGTCCAATGTTGTTGGGCTAAATACTGTTGTTTTTTTTTTTTTCTCAGGACCTTATCTTTGCTGTCAGTGAAACTGTTTTGTTAGGAGGTGAACATGAATTCACAGGCTATGAGTCTTGAGCCCTTTCAAAATTTTAGGCAGATTCAGGAAACCAAAAAATGCTGAACTGCATATATTTTATTTAATTTTATTTGGCAAGGCTCGAAGTGGGATGGCATCAGCTCTTCTGTGCTTCTTCTGAAGTATGTATCTGTTTTGGCTTTCAAAAGCCTGAATTGCTGTTGCCAAGATTCTTCACTTTCTGGCAAAAGTACAATGGCAAATGGCTTCCTTTACAAGGTGTAATATTTAGACTAACAGCTTTGCAATTAAGAATGGCAAAAGAGAATTATATTCCCTTTTTTTATAAGACCAGATTTTTTAGTAGGGTTTCGTGGGAGTGTTTGGACGTAACTGAAGTGCTTTTGATTGATGATTTATATTTTGAACAGTGCTTTTCATTTTAGTGCGCAACACTCGCTTGAAATTTTAGCTAGAACAATGCTTTGTTTTCAAAGATGTTCAAAGTATTCCTCTAGTTAGGCAGTTGCTCCATATCATAGACTTGCAAATGCCTTTTGGGTACATATGTGTAACAAAATGAGTGTGACGATACCAATTCTTGCAAGGGAAATGGGGAGAAATTGGGAAAGCTGCAGGTATTCTTAAATATTACCTGCTGCTAATCTCAGTAGGCCATCAAGGTGTTGACAATCATATCATTAAGTCTTTTGCGGTTGGAGAGTGATTCCATTCTGGAGTGTTTGGGGACGTGTTTTGGAGGACAAACCTTATTTGAAGGGAAACTAGCCAGGTCTTATTTTTCAGCATTAGCAGGCTGGGGACTGAGTGTGAGGAGGGACATTCAGAGCTGGGGAGAGAGGCAAGTGTGTGTTTGAACTAAGTTGAGAAAGTGGTCAGTAGAATGTTTGAGGTGATGAATCTAGTCCTGCTGACCAAGTCATCTCTTAGGGGCATTCTCAGTGTTGTAAATTGACACAGTCTCCACTTGAAGCTATCACTAAAAGAGGGGAAGATGCTTTAGAAGTCCTTACATGTACTAGTTGCTGAAGCTATGATGAAATCTGATGGCAAACTTGTGTGCTGCCAAGGGTATTTTAGTCTCTTTGGTCCAGGCAGCTCCGGAATCTGATGGCACTTTCTTTTCAGCCCACATAGTCATTCAGGCTTCATTTTTGTGAGAAATTGTCTGGATCTTGCGTGCAAAAGCACATCTGGGTCCTGCAGTTTCAGTGCAGCTGGGGACATAGCTAGCTGTTAGGTCTTTCAACTACAGAAAATTCACTGGCATGCCTGATGCTGCTTGTATCCAACTTTATTTCCATTGTAACTATGGCAATAGGAGTAGACTGGTAAGAAAGTGTCAGAGTATGGGCACTCTTGCCTGTGTTGCAGAGGGTTGCTTGGTGTATCCATTTAACTGCCTCACCTCATCCTGTAAACCTGTTTTGGTGATAGAGATAAAACACCTCTGTGTGTGTGTGTGTATGTATACACATGTCTGAAGAAGAAACCAGAACACTTTCCTAGATGATATTAAGTAGTGGGGAGCCTACAGCCAGAGGAGCAGTGACTTGAAGTCTTGGAGATTGCTCCTTGTGTAGACCAAGAAGAGAGGATCTTTTTCTCCCTGGGTCTTCAAGATGTTAAATTTTGAGTCCAGTAGACTTAGACAGTCCTGAAGGTTAGTTAAGGGAGAATATTGTATTGACTCAGTTTCAAGATCATGTTCTAGTTTCTTTGGAAAATCCAGGTTTGGTCTGCTAAACCTCATTCAGTATTGTGGGGAGAAATGTAATAGTGATACTTAGTGTTTGACAGAATGAAAGATATACATTAAAGGGAGGGAAAGGTTTTTAACTTGTATGTAAAACCCAAGATCTTAGATAAAGGTCTTCAGGTCAAAATTAAGGCTATGTTGAAGCTTTTTCCCCTTCCCACTTTCACAATAGTTCAGCTATAGAAAGCAGAACATTATAGAAGAAAAATTATGAAATACTTTAAAGGGTATAACATTTAACAAATTTGTTAAGTTACCTTTCATAAAAGAGCATAAATCCAGTTTTCAAGAGCTCTGGAGCTTGTCTTGCAACTCTGCCAGGTTAAAATCCTTTGCTTTTTTTTTCTTTCTCCTCCTCCTGTTCCTAACTAATCTACAAGCAATTGCATTTTGAAAATTATTTTTCTCTTGAATTTAAAGACTTTGACAGATGGCACATGTAGAACCTGGAAAACTTCCTGAATTGGCAGAGTGACCATACCCCTGCCATTTTCCTACCCCAATATCTGTAGGTGCGTAGGCTGTGTCTGCTTCCAGAGTGCTGGGCTAGATACTGTTTCCTCTGCTGGGAATGTGCAGATAACTAGTGATAAATCAGAAAAACATACCTGGTGATGGGCTTAATTTGCAGTTAAGAGACAACTTAATCTGCTGGTTAGCTGAGTAATTTGATTGTGGCTTAAACAACCCGTTCAGAGCAGTGACAATCTCCAGGGTGAATACCTGCAGTGTTTTTCATGCAGAATTAATGTCAATCTTTTAGATGGTGTGAGTTTGTTTAACACTTTTGAGAGGCTGAGACATCAATGCTATGCCTCACAATAGTCCATTCTTTATTCTGGAGAATGTCATACTAAAAATTAGTCTCGTGACCTTTGAAATGTGGTTTATCATGATTGTCCTTCTTTCAGGGCCTCTGTCCAAGGCAGAGCTCTGGAGCCAAGGAAAGCACATGAAATTGCTTGGTTATGAATGTGCACAGGCTGTCTCCCTTGATGCTCTCACTACTGAATGTCCTGAGTTTTGTAACAGTGATCAACTACATAGCTTGTTTCCTATTTACACTCCTTTGGAATTCCCCTCCTCCATCTAAGGCATTTTAGGAAAAGGGCAGTAACTTGGCACTTGAATACGTCTTTGTGATTTGTGCTTTGTAACTTGTGTGGAAAGAACATGTATGTCTGTGTGCAGCTACAGTCTCTGACGAGAAGTGACATGCTAAATACCATGTTTGAAGACAACAGCACAGGAAAAATTAATCTTTTTTTTATTTTTAAGTTCTAATATTTGTCTATGGGAAAAGTGGATTGGTATAGAGTTCTGTCGCTATGAAATTTATTACTTGTTGATGTGGTACAAAAGACCTTAGGTCTTAAAGGTGAGCAAAGGCTTTTTGTATTCCAGGGGTGGGACTAGGTTGATAAACTGTTTTTAGACAGACGAAAGAGATGAGATCTTAAATCAGTGTTAGTGTGTGACTGACCAGAAATGATACCATCTAGAGATCATTGCTTTCCTGTGTTTCTGCAGTGTTAACAAATGAATACTCAAGAATGTAGCAGCAAAGCAAATGGTTCTTGATAAATTATGCAGTCTTGACTCTAACTATTGTTTGAGGTAATTTATGATCTTCCACTGGTGTAATGGGGCTGTGGCATAAACTGCAGCACGCCCTAGAGTAGACAAATTGGTCTGGTATTGTTGAGGAACATATTTAATCTATCTTGCTTCAAGTGAATTGGAGCCTTTTGCTGAAATGTCAAAAGACTAGTATTTTGATATTCAGTCCTAAATAACTGAGCATAAATTTGCAGCAGTTATGCCTTTTCCTGGTGTCTAAAAACTGAAGTGATAATGAACATTAAACTGTTGCAGTGTAGAGCTCAATTCTTTTCCCTTCGCCCTTTATGAAAACTTTTAGTCTTGGTGGGTTTAGAGGCTAATAATACATTTCTCTTTATTCTTGATGCATTTTACCAACTTCATAACAGCTATTTCAGTGGCTTGCTTAATTTCTCTGTAGATGTGCTTACGAGAAAGAAAAGAAAATGTTACTTCCCCAAGTAAAAAGATTTTAAAGAGCTTTTCTTAAATCTTGTTTAATTCTTCTGGAACAAACTAGGTGATTAAAGTGAAATCTTCAGATCCATCTTTAAAACTGACTGCAAACTTTTAGGTATGGAGAAGTAGTTAGAAGGCTGTAGACAACTGTTTATATGTTCAAAGACTAGCAGTAGTGCAAATTGAGTAACGTGTCTACAGAGTTAGGTGCTTGATGTGGCCTCCACTCCCCCTTGGAATCCTGTAAGATTTTGGGTTTAAATATTTTTTTCATAGTGTTTACTTACCTAGAATAAACAACTGGATTTGTGCATATTTGATTAAATGGATTTTCAGACTTTCTATTGCCAAAACCAGTTTCCTCCTAGGGTAATTGGCTGTATGAACTGATCACTGCAGAATTTCAGTAACTACTTCCTGGAAAGAAGTTCCCAGGAGTTTGCCTGCCTTACTGATAGAGGAGGAGGAGGCTACCATACCTCAGCCAAACTCATCCTGGAACTAGGCAAAATAAAGCTTTCTTGATGAGTGCATGGTTTGTGGACCATAGGCGGGAAGTCGTCCGGGAACAGTTTGTCCAAGATGTTTTTTTACCCTTGTCCCTCACTTAACTGTCCCATAAATTTTGCTGGCAGCTTTGGTTTGGTGACAGTTCATGCTTACCAGAGAGCAGTGGGTAGCTTGTTGAAAACTCAGGCTTTTATTTTGAAGACATAATTGATAATTAACAGCAAACCAGACAGGAGCTTGCTTGTGGTAGAAGTAAAAGTTCTGACTGTGCTTTGCAGCCTGTTTTCTCTTTGCCAGCCATGCCTTTTTCATCTGCTTGGAGGTGGCATTGCTTGTCTTACACTGCAGAGATGTGTCCACCACTGATAGGAAAAAATACTAGAGCAGCAAATAGTGCTTTATTTATTTATTTATTTAGGCTTATTTTTGTTTCCTTTGTTATGAGGCAGTTATAATAACTTTCTTGACATTGTCTTGCCTTCTTATTTTTAGTTCTTTAGCCATATGTACCTCTAAACGTTTGCAGATTTCTTTTCAGACTCTATTTGATCACAAAGTGGTGCTTTAGAGAAAACACAACTCACCTTGCAAAGCTGCTGCTAATAATCACTCAGAAGGGCAAGTGCAAGACTTGAATGAATTTGTATATGACACTCTGATATATTGTGTGAGAATAAAACCACGGCGGAAAAGGCAGGCAGAAAAGGGTAAAGGTTAGAAGTTATGTAGCCAGGCATTGAAGGCTGATGCTGCATAATGATGTTGGTGATCTTATGGGTTTTTCCCAACTTAAATGATTCTGTGGTAAGTGACTGTCATCTTAATTAACTCAGATTTCAGTGTTTTCTTTCCACAATTGCAAACATAGCCTCAGGTGGTGAGAGCCAATTTTCGAATGGCTAGGGTTTTGCTGTGAAGAGAGGCTTTGATTTTTGCCTAAACAGTGGAGATAAAGCAGGAGCTGCACAGCCTGAGAATAGTTGTGTTGGGTTTTCAAATGAAATACCAAATTGAATGTGTTTGCTAGGCTACAGGCAGCAAATGTGCACATTTTCTACTTCAAGTTGATGCAAATCCTCATCACCTCATCTTGATCTTCTCGGTCTTCCTCCTCCAACTGTTTTCAATAATAAGTTGATGAAATGTCTTCAGTATGGTTTCTGACAGTTTGTTTGTATTCTGCAGGTCCTGGGAAGCAGTAGATGTAATTTGAAGAAAATTTGAAGGAACAAATGGCTTTAGCTGGCTGCCCAGACTCCTTTTTACATCTTCCTTATCGGATAGTAAGTTGTGAAATTGCATGTTCATGTCAGCTTGTAGCATCATATTGCTGTGTGCTGGTGATTGATTGTGCGTTCAGACTTTTCATCAAACTGCTAATAGCTGTCTGGCAATTCTCTGGGTTTTGCTAACATTTTGGAAACAGAGCCTCTGTTACCATCCTGTGTTCAAGTTCTGCTGAAAAAACGGGGTCGTTAATATATACGGATTTGATATTTGTCTTTAAAACAGCCATTTCCTATTTGGGAGAAGGCACTTGTTTCCAAAGAAAAGGTGGCCAGGTACAGTACCAGTGAAATGCCTTGCACCAAAATGTATCAGTTTGCAGAATGCTAAATTTGTAGGAACAAAGGCAGAGATTTTTACACTTGGTTAGATCCTATGCTTTTTGAGTCATTGTGCTGTATCTAAGCAGCCAATATGGCATATTACAAAGAGTATATTTTAAAAACCCTCAGCTAAATTCAAAGGTACTCGACAAAAATGCATGTAAAAGTTACATTTTTTCTCTGGGCAGTTTTAGTTGGCATAATGCTTGCTTTGTATTTTTTATGACACTGTATATTGCTAGTTTGGATGTGATCTTTTCTTTGCACTTTTTATCTTCTGTTTTCATAATATGATTACCACTCTGAGGATTCAGTTATGATTTTGGACCCTGCAGATACCCAAATAATTAAACAGTGTCATGTGACATTAAAACCTTCTGTCCCAAGAGAAACATTGCTAGTAGTGATTACTACAGTCATGCTACTCATTTGGAAGTAAAGCAAAAAACAGATAAAACAACAACAGTTCTTCCAAAAAATCTCTTTAGAATTAGGATTCATACATGTTGTGTAATATGTCAACTTACAATTTTTTTTTTCCCCAACAGGAAACCTCTAATTAGTTAAAAGTCTAATGTTAGTATATGCTGAGTTGTCAGCTGAATGTACCTGAATACTTTTCCCGATAGCAGGCAAAAATATAACATTCTTTTATAGCTTCTTTTACAGCTATAAAAATAGACTGGACTTTGAGAAATTGGATGTCCTGAAAATCTGTTACTATACTTGGATCTGTGAGTTTAAAAGAATATGTGAATAGATGTGCCTGGACTTCATAATTTTGATGCACTGTGAAATTATGCTTCCAATTCATTTAGAGCATCATCTGAGTCATGATGTGAAGCTGAGGGAGAGCTATGTAAGAGAAACTTGACATTCTAGGCAGTCATTTTTGAGCTGCAAATCTTTAACTGAGTGTCAATCGCTCCTGTGAAAACAGTGTCTTTAGTGGTTCATAGGAAGCAAAAATGTGAATTTTCATTGTTACTTCCCTTTCTCTGACAAACCCTGTAGATAATCTGCTTTGGTCTGGGGCAGTCAGCAGACTGGAAGTGTCACAGCGACATGGGGTGACTTAAGATGGTGGGAAAGTGACTCAGTTATTTTTGGTCAAAGCTTACTGTGTATTAACTACCCTAAGTGCTTATAGCCAGTTTGAAGACTAGCTGTGGAAGCCCATTCACAACTACTGTGCCTTCTGTCAGAACTGAAGTTTGCATTAAAAAACCCCTGAACATCTGTTTTTCCACCCCTACTAAATCTGACTTAGGAGCTTTCATCAACTTGTCTTTCAAATTTGGCTGCAGTGAAAGCATTTTGTTGGTAAAGGGCTGAAAGAAGGTTAAACTAAATATGCTCTAGATTAGAGTGTAAAGAAGTATTCTATTTTTTCAGTACATTTTCTTACTTAATGTGAATGAAAAGCTATGAAGGGTGCAGCTCCAGAGATCCCAAGTTTAGAACCTTAATGCTGTAAATTCAGTATTAGAATAAATTGAAACATTGGAGGTTGGAATTATATTCAAGACAAGAAAAATGAGAACCTGGGCAAATGAGTATGCCCAACAGAATATCCTTTAGAATGTCTTGCTGTCAATCCACCTTCTCTTGTATTTTAAAATGTTTTTGGAGAGATGGGCAAGGTATAGGTCTCTGACTTTCTTGCTGGGCTCTTTGTTTGCAAGGTTTGCTGCTTTCAGAACCTTTCAGGTCTTGTTTAAGAGCTTTTTTCTTCTTTTTCTTTTAACCTTCTCAGGAGTTAGCACATAAACAGTCACACTGAGTGCATTCTCCTTGAAACAATCTCTAGCTCTGTAAAAAAAAAAAAAAATCAATACTATCTTTCAGTGGCTTTCAGAAGTCCTTTCCAAATTCTTGAACTCTTCAATAAAAATCCTGCAGTGAGAATTGGCAGTATTTGTCTTCTGTTCCTGGAAATTCAGAACATAGTCCCAGAATTTCTCAGAAAAAACCGGGATGATTTACTGTGTTTCCGTTCTTTTGCAATCTGTAGTCACAACAGTATTTATGTGCAGTGACTTGAACTCTTGGGGAATATTTAGTTCTTTAACCCTTTGCTTTAATTGTACAAGTCTGAGTGACATAAATAACAAAAAAGACAGGGTTTTTTTTCTCAGTTTATTAAGATAAAATTTTGGGCATACATGAATGTTCTGTTCATCTTCCACCTTCTGTTTGTTTTCTCATGACCAAGATGCAGGTATGACTTCAGTAATAATTAATATAGTTGGGTTTTAGTGAGCTGAATTCTTATTTGAGAAAGAACTTGTAGCTTGGTATAAAATGAGCTACAAGCACTTGGCCACAAAGTAGGGAGAAAATGGAAATTGCTTTCTCTTATGTGTACAGAGCTGTGGATTTCGGGATTGCTAATAATCCTCTTGATCAGATAAGAGTACAGAATATTGCACATCGTACTTGAGAAGCTTTGTGCATTCAAGAGTAGGAATTAAATACATAAGAGAATTAATCAGAGGCTAGCTACTGTAATGAAAGCCTCTTTCATTGATGTCAGATTTGTGGATGTGAAGGTGATTTGCTGCCAGTACTAGAACTACAATAGCAATGTTGCTCTGCCTTCATCTGGAGCAGCAGTTAGGCAGAGGTTCTCCAGGTTTTAGTATGGCAGCTTTGATCCTTGTTTTCAATAAAATGATACAGTAAGTTAGAAGACACCTTTGGAGGCCATCTGGTCAGAGTCCGTGGCATATTATTTTCCTAGAGTGCTTCATCTTAGTGAGTGTGTTTCCTTGGGAAACTTGCTTTTTTTATTTTCAGGGGTGTCTTGCTTAGATTGGGCAGTTAGAGAAGTGAGGGTTTCTCTTTTAGTGAAGGAGGATAAAACCAACCCTTTTGATTTGAATAAATCCCTAATTTAATTAGAGAATTACCTTGATGGATGCAATAATCCTCATCCTGGTATTGGAGGCACAAAAGGCGAAGATAACAGGTTAAGATGAGAACAATTTACTGGGAGCAGCCATGGGATAAGAAAAGGAGCAGTAACAGCAACAATATTGACAACAAGAGTGTTTCTTGGAGAGTGATTTCACATGTGAAATGCTCAGGGAACCTGACCAGTGCCAGGCTTGCTGATCAGGAAGGAACCCTTTCTCCTCACAATCCCCCTTTTTCCACCACAGGCAATGAGGTGAGGTGGTACAGAATAACCTCCCTGTCCTAGCAATGTCACTTCCCAGCTACTGCAAACATTAACCCTGTCTTGGTCAGAACCAGGACATAATTGAACAGATTTTTTTTTTTTGTCTTCAAACTGTCCCTCCCCCCACTGCCAAAGCCTTCTCAGGCAAACCCAAGACATGATTTTCAATATTCAAAACAAACAGTGGCTTAATTTGCTCTTATTAGGCTTAAACGTACAAGGATTCTGCTTGCACGAAATTAGTCCTGGAGTTTGGGTTTTTCAGGCTAAGAGGACAATATGGAAGGACCAGAGTGCGCAAGCAGGCTTTCAAAGTCCTTGGGCATAGCCAAGTGAAAAAAACACCAGATGCATTATTACATTGCATCATTCTTCTACATATTGCATAAAGAAAAGCTGAAATGTTGCTACTGCCAATGCAGAAAGTCATCAGATTTGTGAAATATGGTGTCAGTCAACAGATCTTTTATTGACGGTACTCTTGTTTTAACAGTTTACACGCATGTGGTGTAGAGGGTTGATGGACTGGAGCAGACAAAGTACAAAGCAGCGCGAACATTAGTGAATGTTTTTACAAGACATGTTGCCTCCAATATGAAGTTATGAAATCTGTCTCCTTGAGTGCAGACTGCAAATTTTTTTTACAGATAGAGTTGATGCTGCTTGTTAGTTTTCATTGAGGACCAACTGAAGCTAGATTTTTAGCCTTTATTTTTCTTGGAAAGAAATCTGTTCAAAAAATTGTCCCAAAACCAGTTATTTTTATCATCATTGAAATAGAAGTGCTGTGCTTACCTCCTAAAGAGGAGTGGAAGTGTACTTGTCACCATTATGGTGTATCATCAGAATATTTTATATGAAACAAAATAATGTCAAAGAAATTTTTATCTTGCACTTATATACAATTGATTATGGTTTCTCTTCTCACAAGAAAGTCATCATTTTTTTTTTCTTGGTTTTTGGTGTACCAGTTTACCTTTCTACATTTCTAGTCACAAGTATGTACCTTACTGTTTGCACTTCTGCTTTTGTATTCTAATTTACAGAAGTTGGTGGGCAAAACATGAAGTCTTTTTTTGAAGGTGAATGCAAGCAAGAAATTTCAGGTGGCTCAGTCCACATTTTTCAGTTATATGAACTTTTTCAACCCATCAAGAGAAAAGACTCAAAGCACTCTGGTGGTCAATCATACCATTTGCTACTTGCATCACTACTAACACTGGCCAGGGAACATAGATGTTGCAAATCAAGTAAGGAAATAACGTAAAGAAGTTTAATTTTGCATCTTCCTGTTAATGATTTCTTGCTTAAACATTAGACTGACCCTGTTGTTAAATGCAAGCAGTCTCTTGATTTAGCTCTGTTTTTCATTCATGTTTAAGCCTACATTTTGCTTCTTCTATCCTTGACAGAAAGTTGAAGGGGGATCTTAGGAATGTATATAAATACCTGAAATGTAAAGAGAATGGAGCCAGACTCTTTTCCCTGTTGACCAGAGCCAGTGGACATGATCTGAAACACAGGAGCTTCCCTCTAGATAATGGGTGCCACTCTTTCACTGTGAGAGTGACTGAGCACTGGCAGAGGTTGCCTAGGAGAGGTGGTGAGATCTTCATCCTCGGAGATTGTCCAAAGCCATCCAGACATGATCTCAGGCAACTGGCTTTAGGTGGCCCTGCCTGAGCAGTGGATTAGACCAGGAGACATCCAGAGACCTCTTCCAATCCCAATCGTTCAGTGATAGTGTAAGAATCAAAAGCAGTGGGTCTCTTTAGGTTCTGACTTCTGTGCAACTTTTAAGATGATACTTCCAGACTGAAAACATCTCCACATTGATAAGAACAGACTTGTTTTCTGTTGTTCTCTCACAAAGCTTCCTGAGAACGTTTTGAAGCAATGGTAGCAATCAGTTTAGCAGGCTATAGCACCAAACAAAATCCTGCTTATTTTTTTCATAAGTTGGATCTTTTCCAGTTGAGTAAATATTTAACAAGCTGTTTACCAACTGGTTATTTTGGAGAAGTACCAGTATGAGTTTTTTCATGTTAATGACAGCTCTAATTTAACAGATGAGAGTTGATGTACCAGTCCTAAGACAGCTTCACACTTCAAATGCCTGCAGAAATATAAGAAGATAGAAACCTGAAATACAAAGGAATGGAAGCATTCTTTTTTTAAAGTGCATTGGTTATAGCCAACTGGAATTACATTAGTGATAGTTTGGGGGGGGTGTGCTTTTAATGAACATTCCTCCTACAGATGTTCTGTGCTCTACATATGAGTAAATAGTAACCAGTGGAGAAGATTATTTTGTTTTTTAAGGGGAAGATAACATTGCTCTGTATTTGGAGCTGTCACTTTTCAAGAAAGCACTGTGGCTCGGATTATTGTTTGTGTTGTTGTCCATGCCAGTTGGCTCAGAGGGAACTTTTCTATCCTTGGAAAACACCAGTGATATAATGTTGCCTTATATTAAAGTATTTCCAAGAAATATATCTAGATAGAGACCTTGTATAAAGTTATGCCCAGTACATTTTCTTGCCTTACATAGTCTAGAGAGAATCTGTTTGATCAAAGGAAGGACAATATTTCATAAGCACTTACTTATACATATTTTTTTAAGTTAAAAAAGAAAGGAGGGAAAAACTCCTTTAAGCAACCACCCCAGATCTTGTGATTCTGCATGAAACTGTTTGTGTGATCAAATCTGAGAAGAGAATTTTCCTGTTTCTAGAAAGAAACTGTGGGTTCAGTTTCTAGACTTGATCATTCATGTGATGCCTCATGGCAGAGACCTTGTTTTGAGACTTGCAGATTTTCTACTCCAAACCGAAGCTGCTGATTGAAAGAAGAGTGGAGAGCATGAACTCACCATGGCTTTGGTGTGGTGAAGATGCCATTTACTCTGTAAAGCTAGGAATAAATATATCAGGTCCACCTAGTACTAGCTATGACTGAGAACAGCCTTAACTGCTCTTTTTGCATCCCCTAAGAACTTCTCTTTCCATTCCTAATATAATGTAATCTGAAGTGGTCTTTTTAAAAAGTTATTGCTAGGTTCCCACAAAACTCTGCCACTTTCATTCCTAGTGTTGCAGGTATGTTCCCTTCTTGGAGAGATGGGATGGAAAGTGCAGCACAGAGCAAGGACTTTGTTCTTGTATGGCTGACTTTGCTTTTTCAGGATGGAATTTTACCAAATTGATCAGTTTTCAGGAATCCTTCATGAACAATGGGCCAGATTATTGGTATTAATGGCCTTTTATGCTAGATAGTATTGATATTTTAATCTGAGGCATTAAGATACAGTGTTTTTATTTCTGGTTTTGAAAGAACAGTGAGCAGTCAAAGGTAGAACACAAATACTCAGCAAAGCTCTCAGGCTTTACTGCTATTTTAAGATAGCTTTGGCCTGTGTACTGGTACGACCAGTGTGCATATTTGAAATTCTAGCCTCTACAATGAAAAGGCAAGCCCTCGGAAACAGCCAGTGGTTTTGGAGCATGCTGGTCCTTTGCAAGCTGAATGTTAAACAATGACTTAAGACTCTGCTACACGCTGGCTGTAGCTCTTGATGTCTTACACGTTGGCTCCATTTTTTGACATAATTTTGGCAAGTGGGGGAGCCTGGCAATCCTTCATGCTACAGGCCTTAGCTCTAATAAAGCGCTTTAGTTATTAGCACAAGTAAATAGTTGTCCATTTGTGCTTCATTAATGCATATTAGTCATACAGTAAATACTGTCATGCTGGCAAGTTCCCCAGAATAGTGAATACTTCTGTACAGTTCAGGAGGGGGTTTCTGACAAAGTGGTGTTGGCACCTTTCTTGAAGAAGTTCTTGAAGGTATTAGTTGTAGGAGAGTGACAGGCTGTTATTTCAGCTCATGTGAGATTTGTAGAATTGATACTTCAGTGGAGGCACAGAGGTATTTTTGGTGAATCTTTTGCTGTTGCAGAAGGTTCTTCTCAAGTATTCAGCTGACTTTTCTACAGCCTTCAGCTATGTTGAGGCAGGTTGCTTTGGGTTGTGGGGAGTACAAATGAAGTGCCTGCTCTTCTAATGAAAATAGATGTTCCAAAAATCCCATATGTTTGTCCCATATTGTAAAATTTTAACTATGTGTTTGAAGAAACCTAGTATGTGCAGCTAGATGAAATCAGAAGGCAGCGCAATGACCCAGGATCTGTGTAAGCGTTTCGGTTTCTTGAGAGATAAAACCCTTACTACAACTGGTATACAATTGCAAACAAGTATGACTTGTTTTTTGGAACAGCCATCATAGATTTACGAGTTGCTTTTTTTTCCTGTCCTTTGAGTTTCTGGCAGTGACTTTCAGAAGAACTTGCTCCATAGTCTTGCCAACTTGTCAAGGCTGACCAGTTTCTGGTTCTTCATATTGTCATCCTCACCTGTTTTGAAGAGGACTGTGTTTTCTGCCTCTGCAGTCACCAGGATCATCCTCTGATTAGTCACTTACTCTTTTGAAGATAAGAGAGAGTAGCCTTGCTAGCATAGTATGGGCTAGCATCCTTAGCATCTTCTAATGCATCCTATCTGCTCCTAGTTAGCTTGTCTGATCCTTAACTTTGCTGTGAGTAATGGTTCAATCCTCCAGATGCTGACATGTGCTCAAAGAACTGGGAGATGTGAGGAGGAACTGGGAAAAACTGAGGCAAAAAATCATTGGTCTTCTGTGTCCTCAGATGCTGGATCCTATGCTCAACTGAGAAAACTAAACTAATATTAGCCATCCTTTTGTCCTTACATACCCCATATGTATATATGTATGTACCATATACATGTAACAATTCCTGGTTTTTCTTAGCATCCTTTGCTTGCTCCAGCTCTCCTGCATGTGCACAATCTCTGTGTTATTTCTGCGTAACCTCTTCCTGCTTCAACTTTCTTTGTGTTCAGCATTTAAGCTGAGGCAGGAGATTCAGCAGTCTGTTCAGCTGCTTTTCTGCCATTTGCCTGTGACTTCCTGCATGCTACAATGGTTTGAGGACGCTGTCCTGCAAGATCAGATTGTTGCCCTGGGTACCTTGGCTCTTTGGAGAAGTTTGCTATAGGAACCTTGCATGCAGATCCTTGAACAGATCAAAAGTCTGCTTTCCCACAGTCCAGGACTGTAATTCTGCTGGTAGTCTTGCTCTCTTTGCTTACTCATTACTGTCATCTCTGCATCATCTCCACTGCCATCAACCTCTTCCTCCCCAAATGGCTCTTCTTTGTCTGTCAATTGGCTTTGCCAGCTTGTTGCTCAAGCAGGAAAACGCTTCCCCATTTGGCTCACTGATCACTTGTGAAGTTATCTTCAACCCACTCCAGAAATCTTTGTGGTGTCCACTGTTGGCTGCAGCTGGAGTGGCACTGTTTGCTTGTGAGTGGGTCAGAAACGTGATTTAGCTGTTTTTTGTCAAGTTTCTCCCCATCCCATGCACCTGGCTGCAAAAATGGACTCATGTGGTTTGAGCAAGACAGTTATTCTGAGCATTAATCTTCTTAAAGATGGTGAGTGCTTCTTTTGGGAAGAAGTATTGAGGGACTTGGCAGTGTGACAGAAGCAAAGGAGAACCTAGAGGTGCTAGCCAGTTGTTCAGGTGTTTCCAGTCCCAGCACTGTCCTTTGTGGCTTCCCCTCCAGGCCGTTGGTACTCAGTCTCCTGCATGGCACTCTCCTGGCTTCCCTGATGTTTACTCTCTCTCACAAGGGTTACATCCAAGTGGACTGTCTCTTTCTCATGCTGACTTCTCCAAGGACCTACTGCCAGCCGTATCTCCCCAGCACTGTCCTTGGGATGGTGTAGGGAAGCTCCACCTTGCTGAGTGGCTTATGAGCACCCACCCTCAGATCTGACTGATGCTGCTATCCTTTGGTCATGACTACCTCTGGCTCCGAGTCATTTGGCCAGATGTTCCCCTTTCCACTGTGGGCCCATTGCAGAGGAGATGCATGCCTGGAGAGTATGGAGGCAGTGCAGGTCAGGGAGCTGGGCTGACAAAAGCCTTCAAATGCATGAACTGTTTTATTGATTGCAAGGGGTTCATGCCTAGCCTGGCAAGGCTAACGTGTCTCCTGCCTATGAGTTTTCCACTTCTTCCATCTCTGGCAGAGAGACCTGACCTCCCAGGATTTCCTTGAGTGGTTGCGTTCAGGCTGATGGAGAGTAGTACCTGGGGGAGCTTGGGAGAAGATTTTCTAGCTCTCCTGGAAAGAGATCACAGGCTCTTTCAGGAAGACATATTGGTAATGATGATGTCAGGAGACAGTTAACTGTATTTGTGGCTAGTCCACTTCCATGGTCCATCTTTCCTCATCCCCCTCTGTGGGCTCTGGGTCTCCTGCCACCTGGTTGAGTGAAGCCCTTTTATCCTACACAGTCTTTCTGTGTCCTTGTACCCTGTTCCCCCTCTGCATATGCTCCTTCTTCAGAGCTCTTTTTTGGGCTCGTTCTTCTTGGCCACACCACCAAGACCTCTTGTCATGACCTTTTGGAAAGATTTCTGCAGGAGGTAACTCCAGGGTCATATGTAACACACATGTTACATACATAAATAATCCATTTATAAAAGCAACTTAGCATGTTTACCCACCCACACATGCCCTTTCAAGTCAGGTGTTTTATTTTTTTTCCTTTTTGAATTCAGGACAGACCCAAGGAGTTTTTAAACTCAAATATAAATGCCAGTATTTGAGGTAGTCACCGTAGGTGTTTTGTAGCTGGAAGCATTTGTAGAGCCTATTTTCTAAGGTAAATGTGACTTAAGACCTCAGAGGGCCTGTTTCTCTACTTCTGACCATATAGAAATATATAAGGCAGAGTGTTGCAGATTTGATGGAAGAAATTCCTTCCTATGTATTTGCTGGTGAGATTTGTGCATGAAATGCATTATTTTTTGCCATGATGTGAGCAAAGGGGCTAACTGAAGTGTGCTGGAGATGTTCTGAAAAAGGCATCTCTTGTAATCTTGTTTTTACTGGAGTCCTCTCTGTCCTTGGAATTACGACTGTTGAACATGAAGCGTGTGTATGGTTAAGTCACAAACCATAACTGCTATGCTGGATGAGAGCAAGTTGGAGAAATAGTTTTCTGACAGCGTATCTTTTGAGTATGACTTGCCCTGAAGATTAAAGTAAACCCAAACCCACAAGAACAGAAACTTCTCATCCGTCGGCTGTGCCAGAAGCATCTTCAGAAACAGGGATGTTTCAGACACAGTAACACGTATTATTATGATGTAAGATTACACATATGCTGTCAGTACTGTGGTGTGTTAAAGAGCTTCTAGGTAATCTGTCATAGTTAATTTTCTTGTTTTAGCTAAATAAGTAGTCTTCTGTTTATCTGTATCCAGAAGATGGCCCATTCCTCTCACCCACAGCTTGATTCTGAAGCCTAGTTCAAAGTTTTTCCTCTTCTCCTCTTCATCCTATGATTCCTTTTTTTTTGCATCTCTGATTTGACTTTAATCTCAGCAGGGATCATTTCTACTACCTTTTATTTCACAGACCTGCATTTTTGGATTAGAAAGAATAGCTCAAAACTAGAGGAAGCAGTACAGTAAATACTGGTTGTGCTGTAGAAGGTACCACCCTGAATTAATCACCATTCAGCTGAAGTGTGGTAGCTGCTCATGTGCAAGCTGCCAGCCCCTTGAACTGTGAGGTAAACAAGTTATTTCCCCTCCCTGGTCTCCAGCAGTGGTTTCACAGAAGAGGAAGAAATACCACTTCAATACTGATTGAACAGCAGCTCATCTGATTGCATCCCATCTTTTCTTGGAGCAAACAGTGAAATCCATTTGCAGAGATGTTTTTGCAGTTGATAGCAGTAGTGTTTCAGTGTTGCTAAAGCCAGCATGATCAAACATTGCTCATGTGGATTTATTGCAACTGTGGGATTTCTTGAACTTTTCTTCTGGCTGACCAGCTTTGCAATCTCTGTTCAAATCTCCTTGTTTGGAGACCCTTTACCTGGCCAGGTCTTGTTTTGAGGTGGTTTGCTTGTTTTGTTTCATGTGCTGCCTTGGCAGTGTTTGGCACACCAGACCTTCCTCTAGTAGCATTCTGGTAGTTATGAAACCCTTTTGATCTGTTGAGGCTTTAATGTAGCCTCAGAGGCTTTGTGTGCAATTAAAGCAGCTGCTGCTAACCGTGTAGATGTGCCTCAGTTTATGTTCTGATGTGCTGTGGATAACTTCCTTGGTTGTGTCCAGTAGGTGTTAAAAGAAGTGGGGAGGAGCTGTATAAAATAAGTGGTCACTTGACACACTTAAACTGTGAACTGCTTTAAAACAGAACAAAACAAAAAGAAAACCTTCCAAGCATGAAGAGGTGATTGACGTGCTTGCTTTTAGTGTGCCAGCTTCTGCAAAAACTGAAGATTTATACTTTGTATTATGTTTTCTGGGACAGCGCACAATTTTACATGTAATTTGTTACTATTTAAATGCAAATTGCTGATCTTTTGTAAATTTTCTTCCTTCAGAGAATGTTAAGTCAATAAAGATTTTCTGATAAAGCCATCTTCTTAATGCGGGATAACTGGTAGAGCTACTTGCAATTAACTCCCTTTCCTCAAGGAAATGAAAACAAGGCAGCCACTGCCTTGAGATGGATGGATACAAGTATATATTTTTATTGATACTGGAACAAGTGTAACAATGAAGCGCATTTCGTATGGTACCTAGATTTTTGAAAGTTAGACAGAGGTAAGTAAACTAGGCAGAGCACTGAGAGAAGTTCTCAGGCTAAAAAAGTACCTTTGAGGTGCTTGGATTTTACTGTAGTCAAACCTAGGTACTTACTTTTCTAAAGGTAATGAAGATGAAGAGAATCAGAATCATTTAGGTTAGAAAAGATCTCTAAGATCATTGAGTCGAACCTCTGACAGATAACCACCCTGTTAGCTAGACACAATGTCATTAAGCTCCTTATCCAGTCATGAACACCTCCAGGAATGGTGACTCCATCACCTTCTTGGGCAGCTTGTCCCAGTGTTTAACAGCCCGTTTCATGAAGAAATTCCTCTTCATGTCCAACCTGAACCTCCTCTGGTGCAGCTTGAGGCTGTGTCCTCCCATCCTGTTGCTGGTTTCCTGGGAGAAGAGGCTGACCCCCACCTGGCTACAGCCTCCTTTCATGGAGTTGAAGAGAGTGATAAGGTCACCCCTGAGCCTCCTTTTCTGCAGGCTAAGCAAGCCCAGCTCCCTCAGCCACTTGTCATAGGACTCACTCTCTGGACCCTTCACCAGTGCTGTTCCTCTTCTCTGGACTTGCTCTAGCACCTCAATGTCTTTCTTGTAGTGAGGAGCCCAGAACTGGACACAGAGACTCAAAGTGTGGCTGAGTACAGGGTGATGATCACTGCCCTGGCACTGCTGGCCTATTTTTGATACAAGCCAGGATCTCACCAGTCTTCTTGGCCACCTGGGCACGCGCTGGCTCATGTTTGGCTGCTGTTGACCAGCACCCCCAGGTTCTTTTATGCTGGGCAACTTTCCAGCCACTCTTCCCCAGCCTGGAGTGTTATATGGGGTTATTGTGACCCAAGTCCAGGAGCTGGCACTTGGACTTGTTGAACCTCATATAATTGTCCCTTTGATCGAGATCTCTCTTCAGAGCCTTCCTACCCTCCAGCAGATCAGTTCTCCCACCCAACTTAGTGTTGCCCATGAATTTACTGAGGGTACACTTGATACCCTTATCCAGATCATCAGTAAAGATACTGAAGAGGGCTGGGCCCCATATTGAGCCCTGTAAGTTTCTTTCATTTTGAGAAATTGGAGTAAGGCAGTGATGCACTGAAATAGTCAGGATGGCTCCTGTGGTTAGTCTTACCTTAATTTTTGTTCCCTTTCCAACTGTTATGAGTTGACAGTTTCTGTGTAGGTATTTCTGTAATGCTGGCTGCAACATAATTTGTTTTAGAAATTTTGTGTGCTAACCAACCATTGTGTGCTAACACTTGGGGTTGGCAACTTAATGAAGTCTGATGGAGCACTACTGTGAGGATTTTTTTTTGAGGAAAACTGTTTTGAGCATCACTGTGAAAGGTGCAGTTATGTGACTTTCTTAGGGCTGCACAGGTTAAATGCGATTGATACGTGATTAAGGAAATAAATGCAGACATTCAGGCGTGTTGTTCTGTTGGTAATGATATGGGGTTTGGGTTTGGTTTTTTTTTCCCCTGTTCTGAAGGCTTGCAAAGTAACCCCTTACTGCTAAATATGCAGTACAAAACAACTATTTTAAGTACCCATGTATTCCAGACTCTTAGACTCCAACATTTTTTTGCATAAACTACATTACCGATTTGCTCTGACTGTAACCCTGATATTTGGTTAGGGGATAACACAGCAGTCTGTTCTAATACAAGATCTGATGCTGGGTTATTAATTGTGAAAAATTACTGTGCCTTAGACTGGTGTCTGTGATTTCTGTGTGGTTTAAGTAGGGTATAGAGCAGTCAACTGAAGTGTATAAACATTTTCCCCATATCTGAGATTCTGAAATGGTTTTTTTTTTTTTTGGTAAGGCTTGCTGTCTTATAGATGTGTAAAGAGTTAATTCTGTATTGAATTGAATTGAGAGCAAGTCACCTGAACTACAAATGCACTTGTCTGAAGTGAGCAGTGTGCTCTGGGGCAGAGGGCACCATGTAACAGGAGAATGGATCTTTATCTGAGTAGAAAGGTACGTGGTCCAGGTAATTAGGATCATAGGTTTAGTCAGATGGGACAGGCACTTCTAGACCTAGTTAACTATGTATCTAGTGCCAAAGATCACAGCTGGGAAGGAGGGGAGGGGTGCCAAGCATACCCTAAATTTCAGCAGTTGTACGAATTAGCTAGAAGGTAGAGTGATGAGGTCCATGTTGCTAATAGTTGAAGCGAGGGAGGGTAGCAAGGTAGTCTTGTATGAGTTTGTTCAACAAGATGCTTGAAATTGGTCCAATTATTAGTTTGAAGACCTGAAAAGCAATTTCATTGGCAGGTAAGAGTTACTTTGCTCACTGACATCCCTTAAATTTTAATGGTCTGTGTGGGCGCACTGGCTCCTTCCCCACAGAGGGTTTATCATTTTATCACTTCTGTCAAGGGCTGTGAGGAGCCATCTTCACTTGATGGCCCATTTGGATTCTCAGTTTGAACCTGAACCAGCACAAAGACAAAAGGGAGGTAGCACTATTGCTGGTAAGAGAGCAGACCCACATTCAGATGGTATAAATTCCTTTGTGTTTCATGCTACTTGCATTCCTTTGTTGAGTTTCATCTGTCTTGATGTCTAGGGCTTCCTAGCTACAAGCTTACATACACTTAAATGTAATTTAGGTTATCTGGCTGTGGTTGCCACTTCCCGAAGAATAGAGATTTGAATATAAATTCCTGAAGAGAATGCGCTTGTATGGAAACAGTGGTTCCTTCAACCTGAGTGGCATCTTCCCTTCTCCCTCCCCTGGCCTGAGACACACAAATGTGTTGCTGTAGTGCCAGATCCAGAGTCCACCAGCTCATCCTTTCAAGCACTGAGCCTTCCAAGGTTAATTCAGGGCATCATTAGCCTGTGCTAGGACACACTGTCCGAGGCATTTTGTGGAAAGTCTCCTGTCCACGTGGTAGAAGGATGCTGTCAAAACCTGACTCCCAAAGCCAGTGTTCTTGGAAGCAGCTGGCCAGCAGTGCTGCTATAACCAAAGCTGTAGTAGATTTGATGATGAGTAGAACAGATGAGCTACCTTGTATTTCACAGGTCTAAGCATTGGGAGGCCAGTGTGTTGGAAAGGATCAAATATCCTGTACCTTTCTGTGTTACAGCTTCCCCCAAAAGAATGTATGAGATTTTTTTCTTTTTTTTTAATACAAGCTTAAAGGAAATAATTTTGAAGATGTTTTCTCAGATTGGACAGGTGTGTTAGCAAGTGTGTGATGCTGAAATTTTCCATTGCACCAGGGTACAAATATTCATTCCCATTATCCTTCTCTTTGTCCTTCTGATGAAGAAGGAATATAGTCTGACTGTGCACTTCAGAAACTTGGACAACACAGGGAAAGTGACCCTGGTAAGGATTCTTGAATGGGGTAAAGGTTTCATGAGCAACAGCACGTTGTTGTGGGTTGCATTACTCCCTTAGATTGCATGAACAATCCAGTATAGTAGTTAACACATGTGAACTTGTGCTTTTGGCTCAACTTAAGTACTGTAGCCTGTTAAGTGTCAGTTCTTTGATACAAGATCTCACTGAAAACCCTCTTAAAAAAAAAAGAATATGACATACTGCTTTAGGTTATACTTTCTCATAGTAACAAAACTCAATTTTTAAATTCAATTCCTGTCGATAAGTATGGTTCACTCTCACAAAAAACAGGTTTTTCAGGGACTTTAATGTTTGAGTCAGTATTGACCAAAACCAAAGAGCTTAGAACATGTAGTAAAGGATGTAGCTTTGAACATGTACCTTTGCCAGTGGCAGTCCCTTGACAGTGAGAGTGCCTTGCTTTGGAGGTAAGGCTACAATTAAGTAGAAGCTAGAGATACATTATCAGGTTCTGTGGACTCCAGCAGAAGAAACAAAATTCCATGTAAGCATGGGACTTTCCTACTGTGAAGAATTTCCTAATATGAAAACTTCATTTATTCAGTGGTGTTTTGTTAGAAATGAAAAGAAACCTAGTTTGTTTTTAAAAAAAGAGGTTAAAGGATACTTTATTGGTAAGTAAATACTTAATTTTTCTAAGTACATTATATAGGTGAAGACACCTCTAAGGAGTGATTGCTTTCACTGAGAATTTTGTGCAATTGTTTCTTTTCTGTATTTCAAGACTTTATTTTAGCTGTAAACTATGTAAACTGTCGCTAACAGCCACAGTGGTTTTAGTCTCATTAAAAATAGAACAAAGCTTTTAGCATTTCTAAGCCTGTCAGTTGGATTCCTTCATTGCTAGCTGATTAAAAGACAGCATCCATGATGCATTGAATTTTCTTCCACCATAATAAATCTCAGTCTGATCCAAAAAGTGCACACTGTGGAGTATACTATCCATTTTCTCTGTGCAGAGGACAGGGAGACAGCTTAATTTTTGCAGAAGTGGTTGGTTCTTACTAAGAAAGGACTGCATCTAGTGAGAGAGTTCTTGCCAGATTTTGGGTTCAGGAGTGTTGAAAGCCCTGCTAATGCCAGCTTTGCAAAGATCAGCCTAGAGAAGCTGAATCTCTAATGTTAGCCTGTATGCACGCTGTAGAAGTGCATTCCTGGAGCTGTCAGCTAATACTCACTATGCTCAGTCCTGCCTTACTGGAGAAAAGCCTTTTAGGAGCAAATAGCTGCTACCAGATACTGTTGGGGGTTGCTAGCTGTGGTCCAGCTCTTGCTAGACTACATTAATTAATTAATTTCCTGGATGCCAAAGAGACACTGGGAGTTGGGGCAGGGGTGACAGGAAGAAGCTGTGTGGTGGCGGTTTTTGGTTTGCCCTGATAATAATTGCAGTGCAGGTACTGATAAGTCACATAACTAGACTCCTAAAAATAAATCTGAAGCACCTTCAGAAAAATAAGTTTCTGGCTCAGCTATAGCAGTGGCTTGTATAACTGTGTTGGGCTATAGCTTTTAGGAAGAAACACTTCAGTGGCTTGGGGCATGCACTCTATGGGGTGTCAGTGTTGACAACAGGGCCTGAACCCCCAGGTTTTTTTTAGACTTGGAGGTTTTTCTGATCAGTGAGTTGCTAAAGCCCAGAGGGGGTCAGGAGATAAGTTTCTCCAAGGTCAGACTGACAAGCCTTTCTGCCTTCCCCTGTATCATGGGACGTAATATAATTCCTGTGATTCATTTAACAAATTCTCTGCCACTGCAGAGACATGGACCATGGACACAGGTCTGTCTTGTCTGTCAGCCTCATTTTCCTTCTCCCTTTGCTAATTCCCAGTGTGTTGTAGCTAATGTATATGTTGCATGGTGGGCTGGTAAGTCTGCTGAGGGTTGTAGGAATGTGTGGATCACAACAGGTCTGTGTGCCCTGCCAGGTTATGGCGTGTTTTCCGTGATTTGTGACACTGAGGATCGGAGGTGCTGTGGTGTGTTGGGTGGAATGTGCTTGCTGCTGCCTTTGCTGCTCCTGTAATCCCGAGTTGGCTTGTTTGTTCTTGGTCTCTAGGGTTGCTCCCAGTCTTGACAGCCAGTACTGCAAAATCAGAAGGATTCCTGCAGTTAGTGGCTTTGCTACTTCAGGAGAGAGAGCCCAACTTTTGACAAAGCTAAGTGGCTTTATTTTAAGCCCTTGTTTGTACAAGCTCTCTTAGCAATGGGAATGCTAAAATTCTAGGTTCACAGTTACTCTGTTGACTTACTGAGCCCTTCACTTGGCTCTTACCTAGTCAAATGACTGTAGTTAAGAGGCAGGAAACCAGGTTACAGGTCTTTAATTATGTAATATGTGGGTTGTCTGAGAATGCGCTTTAAGGTTTTTTGCCTAGTGTGCAAAGCCTGTGTTTTCTTTATTTTTATGACATGTTAAACATTCTGGCAGAAAACAGTAAAACATACACACTCTGTTTGGGTAAACTTGAAATCATTTGCAAAGCAGTGACTTTGGAGAAACCCAAGAATCTTGGAAATGTATTCCAATTAAGAGTCCTTCCCTCAGGACTCTTAATTGGAATACATTTCCTCAAACTTTGGGGTGTCAGCTTGCTGAAAATACAGTGTACCAATCAGCTGTTTCATAGGGGAGTGTGCTGCTGTGTTTTTAAGAGAGGAGCGTCACATGAACTACTAATTGATCTGGACTGTGGAGTTTGGATTAGAACTTGAACATTGGTCTGGATATGTCAGTTGGATTTATTCTTGTAATAGCCTGTGTGTTTGCCTTCACAGGGCTAAGAGTAAAATTGAGTGAGCACAAACTCTGGATGGCTGTGGATACCAGTAAGCTGCAGGAAAGTTCACTGAGATGAATAGCTGGCTACTTGGCACTTAGCATAATTGAGTCTATTATCCTCTTTGTACATTTGATGCGTGAAGTAAACCAAAGCTGCAAAATCATGGTATAAAGAATCAGCATAGCTTAAAAAGCAGTGCAGGAAGTTACTTTACAGAAATGCAAACAGTCGTTTGTTTGGAAAGTGAGGAATCTTACGAAGCATCCTCAGAAGAAATGCAGTCTAATCTGTTCATTGCCTAAGGAAACTCCAGGGGCATATTAAGAAAGACAGTACTGAGTCAGATAAAGAAATGTTTGTCTATCTGTGTCCTTCTTCTAAGAGCAACAAGTTGCAGATACTAAGAGAGAGTGTAATTTCTCAAAGTATCCCCTTTCTGCTCCTGAAGCCTGGAGCTGTGTCCACTTTTTCATAGCCCTTGGTGTTCACCTCTTCAGTGAATTTTTGTAGCGGCTTTTTTTCCTGGGAACCACTTATACTTGAGCACTCTGCAGCAGCTTCCTTGGTCTGTGCTGACATAAGGTACTTCATTTTGCTTTACACAAGTTGCCTGAACAGAGTAAAGCTGTGGTGATTCAAATAATGACTTCACTAATTTTCTCTTTACGCTCAGCTAGTTTTAAGACCTGTACCTTGGTGTGAT
Organism: Rhabdornis inornatus; assembly: GCA_013397075.1. Lineage (NCBI taxonomy): Eukaryota > Metazoa > Chordata > Aves > Passeriformes > Rhabdornithidae > Rhabdornis > Rhabdornis inornatus. Next base: position 93,255 of record VWZS01010500.1, on the reverse strand, counting down.
GAAGGAGCACCGCCAGGTTGGCAGGGAGCTCCTGCTTGGCAGGAGTGCCCTCTCTGCAAACTGAGGCATATCTGCCTTGATAGTCTCCTAAATTGCGGTGAGACCCGTCAGCACGTCTGACTTTACTTTCTGTTGTGCTGGACAGTGTACAAACATCAGAAGTATGTCATGATCTTAATTTGTTGCTGCGGGACTGCTGGCATGAGTACGCGTGACTCTTGCTCAATTGAACCTTTTGTTCAGGGGCATGGCAGTGTGGGTTTGCAGACAGCTCCAGTAAATCCAAAACCAGGGACTGTCGTCTTGGTGGTCTGGACATCCTCAGTCTGGCCATGCTCCCAGGAGCTTCCGAGAAGCTGTGTGCTGCCACTTGCAGCCTTTCTTTATCTTGTAAACTTCCAGAGACCGCTGAAATTAGAAGAAGCTGAAGCCTTCAGGGGATTTCCAGACTTCTCCAGAAAGCTGCTCTATCTCCTCTAATGCTAGACCCCTTTCTTCACAAAGAATGAGGCAGAAGGGAAGTATAAATTATACTTCGTTATTTGTACATTCAAATCTGCATCCTCTGTTCTCTAAGCACTATTTACCTGTAAGATTACACTGAATGACTGACTAGATAACCTTTGCTGAAAAAACTAGGATGAGAGAAGCAGCAGTAGAGTGGTAGCAACACACTGGTCTGTCTAATAATGCTGTATCATACTGATAAATACTCTCCTGAGCTAAACTGAAGGTGGCAACAATGGCACTTGGAGCCAAAGAGGTGATTAAAGAGCACATGTGCAGACATCAGAGCTGCTGTAGGATATGTCTGGCTGATTCTCTGATTAAAAGATGAGATTTAATGTTTTCTTAGATAACTGAAATGCTTATCATGCTAGCACAAACAGCAGCAAACATTGTATGTCATAGTTTGAGGAGTGCAACTTGAAAGGCTTAGTTATAGATTGAAAAATAAATCTAGATTGTCCTGGTTACTGATACGTAGAGATAACACTGTCTATGAGTGGACTTTGGCTCTTAAGGCGATGCAAGCACGTCACATTTTGTGTCATGCAACATAGGTTTGCAAAAGGACACTGTAATCTGACCTGTAATGATGATGTGTTTGGCTTTATGAAATGCTAATGCTTTAAAGGACCCTGCTTCAGGTCCTTCTAGCACTCTTGCTAGTAACTCGATTAAATCATCCTTGGTTGCCGAGGCTGACTGACAGAGAAAACAGTACATGCAAAAAGTCAGCGAGGGCTAATGCTCAGCTAGCTTCTAAAAATACTACAATAGCTGGATGGTACAGTAAGTTAAGTAACATGGTTTAATTTCATATTGAGAGCATTTATTGGAAGAGGAGGGAGAGCTGGGGATTAAACCGTGGAGCAAACAAATGACTTGTTTGGAGGCCGCTTTCAGCTGCAGTGGGGGGATGGTGACGGAACAAAGCAGGTGCCCACCTTGCTGAAGGCCACGGCCTCAGCCCTGAGCTGGGGCCCAACAGCAAGGCTGCTGGCACAGAGTAATTATATAACTTTTTTTCCTGCCCCCCTCCCCTTACTTCTTTTACCCTTGTTCCAGCATGTGATCTCCAGTGCAGCTGGCCGGGTGCCAGTGTTTGTCTGTGCACAACGGACACAAACAGATTCCGGAGGGTCATGTGAAACTACCCCTGGCTCTTTAAACCTCACCGCCCTTACCTTTTCCCCTCCACTGCCTGCATTGCTCTAACAGGTGTGGCTTTGTTTATGCACGGCCTGTCGCTTTGCTTTAGCACCTGGGTTTTGCTGGCCCGCAGTGTCCGCAGGAAACCTTTGCCTCCCTGTTTTGCTCAAGCTGTGGGAGAACTCTCTGGATCTTGTGGGCAGGCATTTGCACCGAGCGAAACAGGCAGGGGCATCAGCTTTGTAAGGGCAGCACCAGCAGTCATTAGTCACTGTAACCTCTGCTTCTGAAAACTTTGATCTATCTTACCATGGCTTTGGTTTAACTTTGTGAGTAAGGCCTGTGGTTGTCAGCATCTTCTGGTACAAGATGTAAGGTGGTTCCAGAGAGGGCGTATCCTATTCCTGTAAATTTTTGGCAATTGCTAGTTTAAAAAAAAAAAAAAAAGTCTAGTTTAATTGAAGTGTTACAGGCCTGGAGCCAGGTGAAACCTTGAAATAAGGTCTCTCAGTTAAGTGTTTGTATGTTTCTGCTGTGGGAAACCCAAATGGAAAATCATGCCTCTCTGCCCCATTTCACCTTTGTTACTACTTGGTACTTCATGAATCTTGCCTTCCAAAAGGGACTTTCATATGTTGGAGAAACTGAGAACACATTTAGGTATGTGACAAATAGCTTATAGCTGGTTTTCTTGTTCCAACTTCTATGTCTCTTGGGATGCCCTGTTGCTCTTCCCAGCCAAGAGGCAATATGTCACTGCGTTCATGCGTTAGACATTGTGACTTCTTCCTGGGAAGTGGAACTAATGCTGGTAAACTGCATGTGTGAGGTTTTAGCTACCCCATAAAAATTGGTCATGTTGAATTTCGTGTAGGGAAATGCACAGAGAAAAGCTCTTGGCTGGGGAGGGATGTTCTGCTGAGTTATCCGTGCCTGTGATACTTTCCTCTTAGCCTCTGTACTGAGAGCAGTCAGGTTCAGCTTTAAGTTTTGACTGAAACTCTTCCTAGATAAGCATCTCCTTCCTGCTGTTGCCCTTGGCACCTTGGAAAAATTAAAACTGCACTTTCTGGGGAACAAATTAATAATTTTGTATGCCCTTTCTACAGTAGCCTTCTTACGCTGCAAGTCCCAAATTTCCTGCTTCAAATGTAAAATGGAGATGATGTGGGTCAGGTCAGTGATGGCTGTGTGGTGTCCCAAAGAAAATGAGATAAATCCAGTGAGAATGGCTAGTGCTCCAAAAGTACTAGTAATGTTAGAATGTGATATCCTGTGGTTGCGAGGGATTTGATGAAAACAGGAGCGCGTGAGTTGCTCGTTCCTGGTAAGTGTTCAATCAGCTCCAGTGAAAGAGCTAACAAATACTGCTGTGTTTCAAGAAAGTAAGAACAAAGAGAGCTGTACTGACAGAAGGCCTGATGTGGTTTGGGTTTTTTTTTTTTTTTGATTCCTGAGAAGCAATAACAAAAACTCATGAGATAAGCGAGATGTGGCACATGAAACCACAGCCAGTGTTGTGAAAATCAGTGTGAAGAATGTAAAGAGCTGTAAGGAGAGATAGCCAGTATGGAGACAGAAGTTTGAGTGGTCCCAGTTGTATCTGGCATAGATAGATGGATGCCATTTGTATCTTATCATACAGTGTTTAGTCATAAAAACCTTCCTTAGTCATACCACTGTTGTCAGTTTCTGTCTTATAAATGCCTGTGGGCTCCTGAACTGCTCCCTGATGGTGATGACACTTGAGAGCAGTGCTTGAGTACTTGAATCAAAGCTCAAGCATTTGCTGAGACAGTCTCTCTGGTGAAGAGATAATTAATTTCATGTATTGTATAACTATATACAGTTTTAGTCCCCAAACATCATGATTTTGAGCAGTAGCTTATATTTTGTCAGTGCTGGACTGAGGGCTCATGGTTGAGTGTAGTTGAATTGCTGCTCACTGTGTGCTTGTTTCTGTTCTGCCTTAATTAAAGTGTCATTTGCCATGAAGGTGGTTCCTATGTTTTGACATAAAAGCAGGTCATGCCATTGTGTATTTAGCCCACACACTGGGCACGGTGGGATCATGTGTATAGTCACGTATATCGCTGCCGCAGTTTATGCTTGGTGATATATCAATGCAGCCAACTTTGTGCACTTTTCCATACCCACCCTTAACTGCTATATGCAAAGGTATGCCAGTTTTGCAAAACTATGCACCTGCTCTAAATCTCCTTCTCATACTTTTAAAATGGGACTTATCTTGCTTTTTCTATTTTCTTGCTTATATTTCAATTTTCCTACTTCTCCCAGTTGTCTTCTGTGGCAAGATCTGTGAGAAACCGTGGTACTTTAGACTTAGCCAAACTCAGTTTGTGTTAAAACTTCGTGAAACCTGAGCTTGTGAGAATTCTAGTATGAAAAAAACAACAGGTTGGCATCCAGAGCCATGGATGTTTATCTAAACTGAACTTCTGATTTCTCTTGAGGTTTAGTAGTTCACTACTGAATCTGTTTCAGTCCAGTTAATTAGTTACAAAGCCCTAAGCCACAGACTTGGAATTAAAGAAAACAAAGCCCCAAGCCTCTGCATAATTTGATGCAAGAAGAAACTTTTGTTAAACTAGGAAGTGCATTTACATCACTGTTTTGCCTTTGAAACACAAACTGGTGTACGGATGAGCCAACAGCACAGTCATTGATTCTGGATCCATGCCACACGTATTAATGTGACAGCCTAGTGTCCTCCTGTGATCTGTTCTCCCACCTTCTCTGACATTGGTTTCTCCTTTCAGAGGCATGGCAAGGTTTTTTTGTTTTGTATTGGTGGTTTGATGCCAAGTAATGTAGCTTGCAGAGAGTACAGAATACCTGGTTTTGATAAGATACTCTGCTCTTCTGTTTTTAGGACAATGTAGATCAGACTTCAGCTCATGGTCGGCGGGATCTGGTGGAACCAGGTTTCCAAGAACCATCTAACCGCATCTCCCTGAACCACCAAGGTAAGGAATAGTGTGTGGAAATCCAGGCTTCTCAGGCGAGTGCAGGCATGGTTTTGCCTCCATGTTGCCATTTCTTCTCACTGGGGAAAAAAGAAAATGTTCTGGATGGTTGGAGAAGGAAAGCTGAAGAAACCAGTTTTTGTCATAACTGTCCTTTGAGCTGTGAGTGAAGGTGACGAAGGACTTGTATGCATCTTGAGCCTTGTAGCCCAAGATAGGATTACTAGCCTGGACAATAGGGGTATTCTCCTATTTTTATTAGTGGGGAGGAGGGAAGTACTGATACTAAATTCAACATTTGTAATGTTAAGGTTGCATTTTAAGAAAATCTTTGACTGCCATGAGACGGGCTCTGGCTCAATGTCTGCAGTAGGAAAAAAGGAAAAAAAAAAGCATGTTTACTTTCTTTCCATGACAGAAGTCAGCTCATTTGTGAAAAGACAGCCCTGAACTAGATGTTGTAATGTAGGTGTACTAGTTGAGCTTCTGTAATTCAACAGGACCATTCACGAAAAGCTAAAACAAATGTTAAAACTCTGTCTTCACTGATTTCTGTCTGTTCAGAGACTTAAAAGACAACAGTTACTATTATTACAGACTGTTCATCTCAGCTTTATTGTTTTAGGTTTGAAATAATTGATAATAGTGTTCTTTTAAGCATTGAACCTTCTTACCCTCAGCTTCATGATGGTTTAATTTGAAACCAAGTCCTTGAAGGTCATCTTCAAATGTTGTTTCATTAGTGAAACAGCTAATAGTAATGCAGATAGAACAAGACTATTGAAACAAAAAAGTTTACAAGCATATTACTTAAAATATTTGCCAAGCATGACATGCTTAACTTGTCCTTTAAAAATTCAGCTTTTTAAAATTTGTCAAGGGCAGCAATACTAAAATTTCATTACTTGTAGATTATCAAGACAATTAAAGTTGCACAAACAAGTCCCAGAGTGTAATGAAGGTTGTATTTTAACTTGCTCCCCTTTCCTTGCTCCAAGTGTTCTGTTGTTTTTAAAGCTTTGCTTTCAATTGAAAAGAGAAGGCAACAGGTTGCAATTTAATCCAGTCCAAAACTTACAGTAGCAGATGCAGTGAGTAGTTTGCATGCATGTTTGCATGCATAAAACACATTTTATAAGTTCAAATTTTCATGTGTTTTAGAATTAATAATATTTTTGTTCTAGTATTTTCATCTATGTCAGGATGTGCAAATCGTGGAACAGATCTATACATGTGACTTCTGAAGCTATTTGTAAATATCACCCTTTAATCAAGGGATTTTGGGCGGGGGAGCACATCCTGTGTGGTGTGGGTTCCTGTGTTACAGTGCATGTGTCTGCTGCTTTTGAAGTCTGAACATTTATAGAAGAAATAGGTAATACTGTGTTTAGATGGCAGAATGCCAGCTTTGCAGCGTGACATTTTCCCACTTCCTTTTCAGATCCTTCTTTTCCTCTATCAATATTGTTGTACTGCAAAAGGATCCATACAGTGTCACCTGACATGTGGCTGTTTCTCAGCCACTTTGAGACAAATGTCCAAATTAATTTAGGAAACGGGTGTCTTTAAAGAAAATTGTTTGCATGGGGGGTACTGGTAGTTCAATGCCTGTTTCTCAAGCAAGACCCAGTTGATGTTTTTCCCCAGTACCTTTTGAAGTAAAGATTGCTTATGCATCCACAGTTTGCTTGAGATTTTTCTTCTAGATCAGCTGACTGACGGCAATCAAATCCACTGTTTCTAAAATCTTTCTAATTTTGTTGCTGCAGTAAATGCGTGGTGTAGTATCAATCTTGATGCTGTTGTGTTAGTGGTCTGGGTTAAGAACTGAAACCTAAATGCTCAAAGTTGGCCTTTAATGCTGAGCTGGGCTGTAGGAGTTCTGCCTTTCTGCAGTGTTGAAGGGAAGCAAGGTACCTGCTGGTTTGGTACCCTCTTGGAAATGGAAGTGCCCGTAAGCGTGGTGTTACACCAGGTCTTGAGCGTTCGCTCTGTCCAAGCAGGAGCATCTACGCTCTTTTCATAGCATATGAAATAAACATTCTTGTCCAAGAACTTGAACGTACAAGCATTTTTAGAGCAGGCACATATTCTAGAATTCCCGATTAATGAATAGAACATAGAAAAATACAACACGAAGAGCTTCAGCTCAGGGAATGTTGGTCTGAACTAGCTCCCCTACAGTCATATTAGTCACATAATAGATAGGAAGATTAGATTATTAACGTGAAATGGATTTTTGTATTCTGTGGCCACTGTTTGCTTTGGTTTTTCTTACTTTTACACTAAACTTTGTTATCCATTACTTTCTATTAAAACCTTGCTGGCACTGACACTGGTTTAAAGCTTAAAAGAGTAAACCTGTATCCAGAAGCAACTTGCAGAACCACTGCAAATTAATGTTTGGTGGTATGCCTTGATTACATCGATGATAAAGACTTTTGCAACAGACTGTGGCAATTTTTGCTTCCAGTTATATGCAACATTACTTGCTGACTTAAGCACATGTAACCCTATTAGGAGACCTAACATTTTCTGTGATTGTCATGAGCAGAAATTGTGAAAGGATTAGAATTGGCTAAAGTAATTCCTATATTAGGTGTGCTCTGCCTTTCTCTCCTTAGTGTATTGTGCGTTAAGCGCTGCAGCTGAACTTTGAGCAGCCATAGTTGTTACGTTGTTTTATGTGTGCGCTTGCAATTCACACCTGACCACATTGCTCAGTGAGCGCAGCAGATTTGCCAGTTTCTGTTGAACATTAACTTGTGGTCCTTTGCTTGTCGCTGGGAGAGCTTTTGGTACAAGCACCTGCAATTCTGAACCAAGACTGCTTTCCACAGCCTATAAAAATGGTGATTAGCTTCTTCCCAGGCATCTGAATCCCTTTAACACAAACTGGAAAAAGAGCATTCAAGTGGAGGCTGAGATAGCCCTGCCAACTGTCCCTGCGTGAATAAGCCCTTTCTTGTGGAGGGCATTTCAAGTACGTGTTTCCTGCTGAATCACTGTTTTTACACAAGCAGATGCTTTATAACTCTTCAGCTTCTTCTTTCAAAAGAGTATCTTGTAAAGATTGGGGAGCAGAAGATAGTTCTGTGGAGTGAGGATTCTTTAGAATAGAAGGGTTTCATGTGAAACTAATGTACAAAATTGAGTGCAGATGGAATAGTATTTTTTCCTAGAAATAGTTCAATAACTGCTTTTGTGTAGGTATGCTAATAAACTTGCTTACTTGAACAATAAGTATTTTTATATCTAAGCCCTTATTTAGTTTGCCACTTTTCAATGGTTCTGCTAATTGGGCAAGTTTTGTAAAGGTACTAAATGCAAAGAGTGTGAACTGTGATGTCTTTCCTATATTCCCCGTAGGATACTTCATAGACCAAATGTAATACAAAAGAACAAGCTGCCTTGCTGAACAATACTAGTATCCACAAATGTAAAGGAACAGATATACTTCAGATACCTAATAAAAGTTAGATAAAGTTAAGAACAGCCAGCCAGGATTTGGCATTTAATAACCAACAAGTCTAAGTATTTCTGGAACAGGCCTTCCAGAAGCTGGAGTAAAGCCTCTAGGCTTGAAGAAGAAAAATGTGTCTAAACTATATGGCTTTTCTGAAGAGGAAGAGGTAGGAGGTGAAGATACAAGCAAAACAATTATTTACCGTCTTCAAAAAGACCAAGAGCAAGTGAGAGCATGGTTAAGAGGCAACAACAGGTATTGTTTCTGTTATGGACAGTGCTTTTTATTGGTACTTGACATGTACTTTTTGAGATTGTGTAGCCACTTCTTATTCACAATTTTAAAGCCAGGAATAAATAAGGTACATTCTGTCACCTTGCCTTTTCGGGGAAGTATTAGACATGCAGTGCTGGCACTTTCTGTGTGTATGTACTTGTGGGATGATGGTCAGTTTCTGTACAAATGTGTTTTGCTGTGGGTTTGTGATCTTCCTTTATTAGTGCATTCACACCAAGTCTTCCTTTCTCAAGGTGCTCTCAGCTCTTGTTGGACTTGATGCTTTTTATCCCTGCAGTTTGCAGATAGAGCTGAGCTGAACCTTATGGTACCTCTGGCTCCTCAGCCAAGTGGCTCCAGCAGCAGAAAGGAAATGGTGGTAAGGTTGTTTTAGCCAACAGCTATCCTTTCTCAGCAGCCTTTGGTCTTTCTTGGTTGGCGATGGTCGGAAGTCTTGCCTGTAGTGAGATGATGAATATGCTTGGGTTGCAGATTGGGTGGGCATTAGATTTCCTGCCTGTATGTGCAGACCACTTGGCTCCCAGTGAAATCAGAGGGATCCAGGGCATCTGCGAAAACTTGCATCATACTGCAGTCAACTCTTGAGGTGGATGCTGTCCTGTACCTTGCTGGCTAGTCACTAATACATTAATTTTTATAGAGACAATAAATGTCAGCATGGTGGAAACTTCCCTTCTAGCACACTGGAACAGTCCTGTATCCAAAAACCATAAGCCCCTGTAAATACAGGCATACTTTTGAATGAGCATGAGTGTAGGTGAAGTATTACAATGCCTAAGATTTAGCCCAGAGTAATAATACTGTGTAGCACTCTTTTTTTCTCCACCACTGTTGTTATTACTTGCTTTTAATATATTTTCTTCTGTATTTGCCTCAGGATAGACATGGGAGGTTGAGGCGATGTTGTTATTCATTCTGTAGCTAAGGAGGAGTGTGTTTAGTAACAGTCAGTGCTGCTTCTGAAATGCTTCAGTTGTGGGATCTGACTGGGATCAGTTGGTTATCTGGTGTATCAGAACTAACCCATGTTTTTTGCAGAATCCAGCTGGTACTGAATTGAAAGTGTAGAATGAAAAACAAACATTGTTTGTGTTTCGGAGACAATACTGCCAGACATTCATGAATTCTCGTGCTTTGTATAAATGTTGTTGTCATTGTCCAGCCTTAGAAAAAAACCACCATTAGTGCCAAAATGATTTACACTGACTAATCTTACGCGGAGAGCGGAGGCCCTGCTTCCTGCCTAGCTCATTACAGTACCTTTGTCTTCTTTTGGAGAATGCTTTCATTTATATTTGGTGATGAATCTTGTTAGCATGGCTACCAGGAGGGCACCCATAATAGCAGTGTAGAAGTTTAACTTCCCTCATTAGATTAATTTCCAAACCCTTGGGCTGACAGAACTCTGAAAAAAAAATATGAAAAGAGAAGACAGTAGATTGGTGTTTAGGACAGATTGTTTCAGAGATCTGCAGTGAACTGCAGGAGACAGATGAACTGAACTGACTGAGTTTAGCTGGAAGACTCTGTACGTAATGTAATGAAGATTGAGTGAAAACAGTGAAATGAGAAGAAACAGACCAAAAATTATGTAAACTATAGCATATTCAAAGAAAATAGTTTGTAGGTAACTGGTGAATTTTGTTTCATTTTATTGATTTTTTTTTTTATTTATTTTTTTATTTTATTTTTATGTATCAACATTTTAGTATCAGCTTGCAAATCATCAGTTTTGGACATATTTAAAATTGTGTTCCTCTGAAGCCACATGATATAAATAAAAAACATTGTTATATCTCAGAGTTGACAAGCATGGTATTTTAAGCCTGTTTATAATCTCAGGATTCAGTGTATCAATCTGTTGAATTTCTCTGACAAGGTAGGATTCCATGGATTCAGTGTGGGGAAGAAGCCTACTGTCTTATTTGTATAGGGTTTTATAGGGTTTGCCTTGTGGCTTTTGTTCATTGGGAGTTTTACAAGGTGAGATGTAGAAAAAATTAAGAATTTTAAGTAAGCCTAAACCAAGAAGTACTACAATATTTAAAATTAATTTTAAGCTTCTTTTTTTTTTTCTGTGGCCTATGGAAGAGTGGTAATGTTACTACCAGGTTTGCAGTGACCTTCTTGCTGTGTAGTTGCATTGGAAGAGCTATGGAGCTGGACTGGCAAATTGGATTCCTTGCTCAAGACAGACCATGATGCACCATACTCGTGCCTCAGGGACTGAAGCTGTATGGGTGTATGACATTCGAAATAGGGGCTTGGGATTTTTTTTATACTGCAGATAGGTGTTCCTCCACCTTCTCTGTCAAGATTTGTATCTGCAGTTACCATGGCACAGAGGGGAGTAAATTCACAAAGCATGTATTCAGGGTAATTAGAGGCTCCTTTCTTGTTATTGTTAAATTCTTGTCTAAGGCTTTGGGAGGGGAAGGTGTAAATTTGGCATCTGGGCGATGAGCTTCTCTTGCTTCTTTACACATCCATTTCGGAAAAAGAGGGCTTTTACTTCCCTCACCCCTTGTATTACCTCCTTGAAAACAAGTTAATGCTAGCATAAGTGTACAGCAGTGACTCTTGAAGAAACTCACCACAAATCAAATAGGGAGAGACACTGCAAAATCAACTGTAAAATCAAACGTCCTTTTAAAATCACTTTTGCCTTTAATATTAAAATATATGCATTTCTTGCTGCCACTGAAGAAGTGTGAATCAACTGTTCTTTTTGCATCCTTTGGCTGGGTAGTGCAGGAGGCAACATGGCATGCCCTCTGCCTTTGTTAGTGGGCGTGCAGTCGGGGGCATCTGGTGGAAAAGTCCCTCCCTGTGCTGCAGCTATTGCACAAGGATGGCTCAGGGGAGCAGCACTATTTGGGGACTCCTGGTGAGAGACTGGGGTGCCAGGGGGTGGTTACCTGAACACACTGGTCTCTTGGGAGTGTCTGTTCCATTCACAGGAGGCCAGTGTTCACATCGTGTATTGGCTTCCATGTGGCAGCTCCCCCAGCCATGTGCCAGCTCCGTGAGGTGATGCCGCTTTCGGTTCACAGACACTTCCTGTGCCACTGCCACCGCTCCAGAGGTGTTGGGTCACCTCGCTGGGCAGGGACCTGTGTGTGAGCAGCCTGATGCCACGGCCTGGCTGGTGACTCCTTGGGAGGAAGAGCACCTTGAACGGGCTGAGAGAGGGCTCCTGGAGGGGAGCAGCCTGCAAGCCTTTCGTGGGGGATGATGTTGGTCCAGGCATTCCGTTTCTCGGGCTTGAGCTCATGGGCCTGACACATCTGTTTGAAATGGTGTGCCTGGGGAAATTCAGGTATCCGAGGGAAACCAGTGGTTCAGTGTCCACCTCGTGATTCTCCCAGGTATCAGAGCTGAGCTCACTTCTTGTGTTTATCTCTTGTCTTTCATGAGGGAAAAAAAGTCTGTTATCCTATGGATGGTGCACTCTCTCCTCTGTAAGTGTATTTGCTTAGCAAATTGCAGCATTCCATTGCTAAAGCAGTCACATGTGATAGATTTCACTATTTGTGGAATAATTTTATATAATTATTTATCCTGTCCAACAGGTATCAGGGCACTTCTGGTCTCAGGTCTTCCTATGCCTCCCAGGCAGCTTATTTCTTCCATTTGAGTTAGTGGTCCAAAACTGAGCTTATTGATCTGGAATATCCTCTTCTAATTTAATCGAAGAAGGTTAACTGTAAAGTCATGGGATGAGCTCTTATGTTCTCTGGCATAACTGTATATTGTCTTTATGTTTTCTTTTGTAAATTGACTAAATTTCAATGTATTAGAGCAGAAGGATGGAAATTAATAGTATCAACACAGGCTCTTTTGATAGCTTCTGGATGACATTTTTAACGTGGCTGAGTTGAATTCTTTCCGATGCTATTATACCCTCTTCCTTCACATTCTTGTATTTTGCATATTCCCTGTTAGGAGGAATGTTTTAAGTGTATTTAACTTTATGTAAGAAGCTTTTGAACCTTTCAGTGAAGGTGTTATAGCCAAATGTCAAAACATGGCTGTGGGCACTTAAAATTGTCTCAGTACTAATGAGCTTTCCAGCTAAGAAAGTTGATTTATTATGTAGCCTGGCTTTTAATCATGCTGTAACAATGACAGTTGTTCACTAAAAGCAGTGTCTCTGCAACATCAGAATATTAACTTTGAATTCTGACACCTTAACCAAAATCAAATTGTATATTTCAAAGGCAATTTGATATATAAAGGGGAAGGATATATTTAGAGATGGAAACAATCCATACTCACTGTAGCTATACTGTTACATATTTTGAAAATAATATTTTAAGAAGTATCTCTAATTTTTGAGATAAAAGTTCAATGTCACTATGCAAGGTCAGCTTTAATGGAGAGAGAACTGACTTACAGTATCTGATTACATGGAAAGCTCTAGGGCTTTAATCTGGTTTCATGACTGTTCAAGTCTGAAATAAATATATTCTGCTTATTCAGACTTTTAAGAGTATCATCTGTCAGAAAGTGATTGCCATTTATCTGCAGCACATGGAATGTTTGAAATCACTGTGACTGTTGAGGGGAGGCTATTTTATTTTATAAATCTGTCTGCTTTGGTAAAAGCAGACAGATTTCTCAAGAGAACAGTGTTAACTGTGTTTCTGTGCTTTCTGGAGGTAATGGGGGAAAATGGACCCCATTTTCTATGAAACTGCTTTCCAAGAGTGTGGTAGCAGTGGTGTGGTGAAGTAGGGGCAGATGTAGTGTCAGAAACTGCTCCCTGAATTGGTATCGGTTAGACTTCATCTTTGCTTTCTGACAGCCTTACTTAACCTGAACATTTAACGATTTTGAAATCGGATTTTCTTTTTTTTTCGAAATGAAATCCATTTAACCAGATAAAGTCCTGATTTATTCCTATCCCTGTTCAAAGCACACTGAACTGATTTTTGTTCTGTCTCTGACCAGCCATGCACCTTTGATCTCTGTTGTGATGCAGGTAATTTTTAATAGCTGACACAGTCCAGCCCTCTTGTCTGCAAACAATTCTGAGAGACATGTATCTGAGTTTTGGATTTTTGTTTTCCCCTGACCTTCAAAGTTATATTTTTGGTCTCTGTCAAAGTAGTGAGAGGGTGGAGAACAAGCAGTACAGCTCCTAGTTTCCTTCCATTGTTTGTCTTAGTAAGTGTGTTAACCTTTGGTTTCTGTCTCTTCTTTCCAGTGCCTCAGGTGAAGAAAAGTATAAGTTAATTAACGTTTTTATGAGCTTCATCTTTAAAGCAGAGCTTTTATCATCTTAGAAATTAATATAAAAATTCACTTTGCTTCTCTTTAAAAAAAAAAAATTATTAAATAAAACAACCAAGCAATGTCTAGTTCTGTAACATTTCTAGGGGTGAGAAATAGAACGAGGGTGAGGTAAGACTTGTTTGCAATAATGAAATGGGGCATATTTCTGATACTTTGCAGTTCTCCTGGCAAAGGCTTCTGGTGCTTTAGGATTCCTTGATTCAACTACTTCGTGCTCTTCCTTTTCACTTTGTTAGTTGGTCTTAATTAGAAGAAGAATTATAAATGCTAAACAAAGGTAGTCCTTGTGCTTAAAAATTCAATGGATTTTAAAAATTGGCTGACCATATTATAAATTTAGGTTAAGCAGTCTGAACAAGTATAGAATTAGTGTAAGGTTTTAGTATCCTTTTCTGCAGATTAAAACAATTTTCAGGAGCTTAAGTACTAGAAAAATGGGATTGTCACGTAAAGGCATAACACATTGTACACCTGAGAGGAAAATGTCCAGTTCAAGTTATAGCTTAAACATGATCTTCCTTAGAAATGTCTTCTCTAATCTGTATATAAAATAAAGACTGGTTCTGCCAGATGACTGGGAAGTCGAGGACTGCAAATTTTAAGATTTTTTCAGCATGGGAATGTATCTCTTCTAGTTGAGACAAACAAGTTACACTGGAATGCACTCATGGTCTATATCAGCAAGTATACCTTAACTTAGTTATGTCAAAAAGAACATACACTGTGGTGTATCAAAAAATAAAGGATGTCACTAAAAATACTTGGCTAATAAATTTCCGTGGTTTTGGGTGAATGTGAAAGTAGGCTTTCTAAGTGGCAGAGTTACGTTTATTTAAGTATCAATATGATTTTCTATGTTTTAAAAATGATTTAAGATTCATGAATGAAGTCAGACTTCAGATACCACGAAGAGTGTAAAATGGCACAGGCTTGGATTACAGGAACTTTCTGGTTCTTTCTGTAAGCCCTGCATCTCTGCAGAGTATCCTGCCTGTATTTACAGCCAGCCCTTGCTGGAAGAATGTGATTGACCTTGGGCTGGCTGGCAGCTTTATAGGTAGCAAGGTCCTTGTTGCGGGGATGGTTATTTTTCACTCCTTTTGGAAGCTGAATGGAGTAACAAACATCCATAGTCTGTGCTGTGCGGTCGTGTGGACTCTTAGGCACAGAAGGGAATGAGTGATTGCAAACTGTAGCAGGTAATGATGGCAGCAGCAGACCTGGCTCCCATGTGGTGGTAGCTAACCATCTATGACTCAGTCATCCATAAGCTGCTCAGAATAACTGGACTGCAGAAAGCATGGCAGGATGATGACAAGTATATGCTTCTTTACATGAGCATGCAGATGTAGCCATGGACTCTCCACCCCACAGCCCACAACTCCCTCCGTGTACAAGTTGAGAAATACTTGCTGGGGTTGGCCACTGTGCCTGTGTGCAGCAGGGTAAGGAGTTAGAAGCACTCATTCAATGAATCAGCTTCTACATGGAATTAAAGAAATAGCAGTATATATCTGCCTACATTTTCCCTATCAGCAAAATGAGGGTATTGCTATTGTAGAACTTCTGTCAAATATGTGGTTGAGATCTGCTTGGTAGTGTGCGTGGTCTTTTTAAAGATGAAGTCTCACTTCAGCTTTGTTCATTGTATTAAGTTGAGAGCCAGTTCTGCAGAGATGAAGTCAAGACTGAAATGAGAACATATGTGAGATTGTGTCCTAATCATTGGGTAAACGACAGGGTGTTACTTTGATATGACGGGTAGCCTTTCTGTAAATTGATTTGTTTGTATGCAGCCTATGACATGGAAGTGATGAGAGATGATGCAGCTTCTCAGTACCATAAATGTGGTTTGATTGATGGTGCATAAGTCTTGACTCACAATAGGGAGGAGGTCAGTGAATTAAGCTGAAGGGTACTTGAAGCTTTGTGCATGTGGGAGTTGATATTAAAGTTGGGAACAGTGACCAGACTTGCCAGATGACATAGGAACATTTACTACCAACAAAAAAAAAAAAAAAAAAAAAAGGCATTAAATGTGGGATAAAGAGATAAGTTAAAAACACTTGAGGCATAAATGAAAAGCCATGGAATTTTCTTTAAGATGGTTTTAGTATGTAGCTGAAATTAAATGATTGAAAGAGATCTAATTTGTTTTCATTATTGCAGGAGCCAAGATGTCTACTAATACAGTATTTATGTTTGTGGTAATAACTTTCTACCATTGTGTATCTCTGTAAACTTTCTGTTTAAGAAAATGACTAAACAAAGCAAAACAAAAAACCATCTCAACCCTTCCTCCCTACGGCAGTAGTGCAGAGATTTTTGGGCCAGGATACATGTCTCCTGCTGTGTTATGCTGGTGAAATACAAAACAGAGAGATCTCTTTCTGAAGAGCAAGTTTAGAGATGAATCTGTCAGATTGTTGGCTCCAAGGCAAACTGAGACGATCAGAGAAATTTGCTGAAGGCATGGCTGGGGTGAATGCCTCCTTTCTTACAGCGAGGGTGTTTGAGCAAGAAGACTTGGTGATCTCTGTGCTGATGACTTGCCCCTGAAAAGAGATGTTCTCAGACCATTTGCATTCCCCAGGGTCTGGTGTCTCCCAGGGGTTTGGTGGTACAGCTGCGCTGGCACTCTTCCTAATGTACTTGTAACAGCAAAAAACCACTTTCTCTGAAGGAAGTTTATTCTGGTTTGACAAGTGAAATTAAATGCAGCAATAAAAGCATTCTTAGATGCTTATACTGGGCTAGAAATACAGATATTTTAACAGGAAAAACAGTAGAAATGTGGAGTCATTTCTATTGAGCTGGTTGTTCGTAACCTTTTCTTGTATTTCAGGCAAATGTGCACACCTATACAAAATGCATATTTTTGAGAGCATGTGGGAAGACAGAGTCTTCTAGTGCATCCTCAGTTTTGAGGGGCCAACAGGTAGACTCGCTAATGAGGGCAGAATTGGGAGATGTTGTTGACAGAGTGGACACTAGAGAGGTTGATAGGGTAGAAAAGAACATAAGTAGCTCTCAATGAAATAGTACCCTACTGTGGTGAAAGAGGAAGACAGTAAGAATCTGAAATCCATTTGAGTCAAGTATGAAAGAATGTGTTGCTCTTCAGCAAGATAACTCTCAAAATTAGTTCACTGCAATGAAAGGAAGCCCATATGGAGTGTCTACTTTGGAGGACTGTTGGAGATAGAGGGAACTTTGAAGTGGTTTCTACGGCTTTACGTGGTGCAGAAGCTCTTAGTGCAGGTCTTTCCTGTTCTGAGACCATATCTTGGTGTTTTATTCATTTTATGGTTAGAGTTAAGTGTGTTTAGGTGCATAAACACATCAGAAAAGAGAAAAAACCTTCATTTATTTTTCACTACTAAGGATTAAAAATACTTTTAGGTGATTGTACATTCTGATGTTATGCTGCAGGTGCCTTGGCTTGTGCTTTAAGTTGTAAATTTGTCAAATAAAGAAGCAAAGTCTGTGCTTGTTTCTTTGTTTTTCCAGTCAGATGGTCTTCAGGTCCATCTAAGAAAAGATTGAGGAACATCAGTGAAAATATGTTGTCATACCAAAGAAAATGCCTCTGAATTTTTTAAAGAGGAGGGAAATAGCAAAAGATAATATTGTGGTCTTGCATTATTTATGGTGCCTGTAGCTTTGAAAAAATCTTGTGATGTTAAGGCTGTCCCAAAATTAACTGGAATAGTACATTTCTGTAACTCTGATTTTTTACTTTGTCTATAAAGCAGATAGAGCAAGCTTGAGACTTAAGCTCATGTAATAAGAGGAGGGGAGAAAACCCCTCAAATTTCATAGCTTAATAAAATAAGCAAAACCTGTAGAAGAACAACTCTGTTGTAATTTGTTATCAGTTCTGCACTAAAATCTTCTACCACAGTGTACCATTGTAACAATAAGCTTCAGTCATCACTGTCTTTCAGCTTACCTGTGATAAGCAGCACAGTATTTATTTCTGCCTTTATGTAAACATTATGCTGCAAGTGGTTCATGACAGCACTTCAGCAAGCTGTGTCATGTGAGGATACTTGAGAAATGCATCAAAGGAGCTGACATTCTTGCATCGAGGTTGAAAAAGGTTGCAGCACTTCTCTTAAAGCCAAGAAGCTTCAAGGGGAAGATCAATCTGAATTTGTTACGTTTTCTAAGTCTCTTTGTGCCTATTAAAAAGGACAAGATTCTGTCAAGCTAGTTGCATTTTCAGCTAAAAAAAAGCCAGAGTTAAATGGGGCAAACCAGCTAAACAAAAACACCCTTTCAAAATATAGCATGAGATGTAGCTAAATTTGGAGTTCTTAGCAGCAAGCAGCTGCTTAAGTAATTAAAGTATATAAGGTGCTACTGACCAAAGCAATTAGTCTGTAATTTCATTAATGGCGTTAGGATTGCAGTAACAATATTTAAGTCTTTCTGTCCAAATCAAGACTGCAGGCAATTTGTGCCATGTCCAAGATGAGGTTGGGAGCAGTGTGATGTTCGGGTGTGTTGCAGCACCACTGCCTGAGTGGATCTGTAACTGCGCAGGAGCCTCTTGAACTGGCTGTGCCTTGTTAGCCCTCCTAATTAGCATACCTTGCTTGAGAATTTATGTGTGCATGCACTTCTAAATTTTTATAGGCTAGGATGGTAATAAGTTTATATTTACAACAAGGCTTCGTAGGGGCTACTAATTTTTTTGTTTATCCTCGCAATCAATTTGTGATCTTGCTGCTGTTCAAGGGCAAAAGGGAATTACTGTTTTTGTGTATGTTTTTGTGGTTTGTCCTTAAGTGGTTGAAAAACCTTGGAGAGCTCAGGCGTAGTAGAGTGTTCCAAGTCCCTCTGAAATCTGAAGTACTGCAGATGATAGGTTTTTAAGTTTCAAGGTCTGCAACTCGAAGACAATTGGGTGATGAGCCCAGTGACTACAGTTAGGTAGCTTCTAGGCTCCAGAATAACCTTAAATATTCTTCAGAAAGATGACAATGAGTTTTAGAGCCTAAGATGAAAAAGGACACATCAGGGGGAGAATGTGGAATATACTAAAGTCCAAATACGGGTCACCTCTAAGGGTAGGGTGGCATCACTGATGAGTCACTCGGTTGGAGAACCGGAGCTGGGAAGGCTTGCTGCTGGGACACCCCTGGGTATTATTCCTGTCGTGGCTAACCTGGAGGTGCTGACTTTGGTGAAAAGCCACTGAGAGAAGTCCTTCAGAGCCTCCAGGCTTTACAGCAACACTTCTGGCCTACCTTGAGCTCTGTCCTGTTGACGCATTGCCTCTTTCTAGGTCTAAGCCTCTCTAGGCCTGTAAATACGTGGGCGTGCTTTTGGCAGAGCAAACCAGTCTTCTCTGCTTTTCTAGGCTGTATTTCAGATGTAAAACAGAGCAAGGTGAGCAGGTTGTCTCACCTCTAGAGAACACTGACCCTGTGTCCAAAGGCTTTTGGGGCGTCTCTCCTAGGAGGACTGGTGGGGTGAGTTAAAGCAGCACAGGACATCGACGTCCTGCAAGTTCGTTTGAGCATGCCGGTGACATCCTTGTCATGTGGGCTAAAAGAAGTGGAGACGGCCTCGTAAGAAGCAGTGGTCTGTTAACAGGGTACCCTTATGGGAAAATACCTTGTGTTCTGCTTCCAGCCTTAATCGGTGGGCTTGCAAGCAGGTGAGTCTAGGCAGGGGATTGGGCTCCATGCACACAGACTAGGTGTAGGAGAGCAGCGGGCTGATTTCCCAAAATCACAGGGTATGCCCTGTGTGCCTGAACTGGGAATGCACACAGCTTGTGAAATCAGGCACGTGGATCTCAGAAGGAAAATGGGCATAATGGACAGGTTTGTTTTGACTCACACTGAGCTGTGATGAGTCTTCTGCATAGCACAGCTGAAGATTTTGCCTCTGGGTGAGCCTGATCTTGACTGATTTTCACCAGTGAAGCTTAACTGTGGGATATAAATCATGAAGGACCAGGCTTTGCCTAGCTGAAAAGAAAGGAAAGTCGATTTGGTGAGTTCAGAAGAAATGTTAGCACGTGGTTTTCTTAGGCTTGAATAAAGTTAGGCTGATGTTACTGATTTTCAATGAAATTTTGAATGGTGAGTGTAGATTACTTGTTCTTTTGTATTATTGCTGGTCTTGGGGTTGTTGTTGGCGATGTAATCCTTGATAGGGGTTGGGGTTTTTTTGGTTCTTATTTTATGTTAAAAAAACCAAAACAGGTTGGCTGACGGGAGTTCTTGGAATCATTGTAATCACAGCAGCGGGAAGCATCAGAGAACTTTTATAAATGACTGTGTTCCTCCTGAGCAGAGTGGGGTACAGACACCTTCAGGGTGGCTCCACACTGCCATTTGGGATGAGACTGCAGCAATATGCTTTGCCATCTGGGGATCCGTGTGGCAGGACTGTGGCGTTCTCTTCTCAAGCAGTGGAGGTTCACGCTTTGTTACAGCAGTAATTCCTCACAAATTATCCACCCTTTGCTGACAAGGCCAAGGGAGGAGATCTCCTTATTCTGCACCCCAAAGGGGTATGTGATTATTCAGGAGCAGCTGTTCGGCTTGCCTGAAAGGGGAGCCTAAGATAGACAGCTTATTCAGGGACAGCGTATCTGTGTGCAGGTGAAACTAAATGTGTGCCCCAAAACACTGCTCCTTTAGTAGGCAAAGAAATGTAGGGAACGCTTGTATTGAGGTGCTGCCTATGCAATGAGAGGACGTCTGGATGGCAGCTGCCTTTGTCTCTGAAGTGAAGCTAAGGTAGTTATGCTTGCTCATCATTATTTGTCGGGTACTGGGTTTAAAAGTCAAGTCAGAGGCAATTTCTAATGTTCTACAAGTAAATTTATTTTAATCCCCAACAGGCTCTTAAAGGAGCCCTTTTTAATGCAGTGTTGCAATTCCAAACAACTCTCCCCTAGTTTAGTCTCTTGTAGATATTTTATCAAAATGACAGTTGCAGTTAATACTAAACTATTAAAGCTACTGATAAAAAGAAACCAAAATTACCCCAGCATTTAAGCATTTTACTTTTTCATATGACTTTGGTTTTGTTAAGTTTGACAAGAAGTACCTTAAATATGAAATATTCCAGTCATCTGCTTTGTAAGTCCATCGGCCATAGCTAGGTAACTATTGTATGCTGAAAATGCAATATTTAATTAACTTGGAAGAATAGCTGATTCATTAATTGCTGTGTGCAACTTTTGGAACTTACATTACATCCTCAAACATGCTTTCTAAGCCAGCAACAAACCTGTTTGAAGCAAAATTTAAAACTCATGGTTTAACCTTACTGGGAGTAAAGGTTAGCTCGGGTATCAGGTGATGAGGGCCACGCCTGATTTAATAATAATAATAATAACAATAATAATAATGCTTCAGCACCAGCTCTGCAGACCCATCACTTCCTGAACAGAAATGCTAATGGACTTTCTGGGTTAATCTGACCACTTTTTACTTGAAAGCTTAGTTGAAGCTGTTGTGGAGTGGGTTTGAAATGAGATGCAAGAAGCCTGGGTTTTGCTGGCTGCCAGGCAGGGACTTCCCCAAGCAGTGGGGCGATGCTGTCGTGGAGCAGCCACTGGTGCTGGAGCAGGCAGGGCATTGCAGGCTTTGGCTGGAGCTCCAGCAGCACGTCAGCAGGTTATGCACGATGCTTCCCGGAGCAGGGATAAAGCTTGGGCTTTCTTGGCAGGATGGGAGGGACTAATCTGTGCAGTGGTGCTTATATTGATTTGTAAGGATTGTTCAACTGGGATTACTCCGCTGGGTATTATGGTGTTTAATCAGGGAGGGAGAACACAGGTTCCTGAAAGGAAAGCAATAGATGCTTTGACTGTTTTTAACTTTGTCTTTAATAGCTTTAGATTTGTAAGACACATGTAGCTCTTCTCATCTGTGTGAATTTTTAACTTCCTTTTGAACTGTGACTTGTGTAGCAGTATTATTTGTCTATATTTGATGTGCACTCTCACTTTTTTTGTTTTTGTTCTCGGACATGGGCAATAAGAATAAAATATCCAAGTAAAACCTTAGAGAAGCACTAGGAGTAGAAATATGTATATGGGAAATGATACAATAAATTAGGAAAAATAATAGTCTTTTTTCATGTAAACATAAGAAAAAAGATTTAACTGTGAGGTATTTTAAAGCTTTTTATTCTGTTTCTGATGTAGGACTAGGTAATCTCAATAAAAATGTAACTAAACCTGACCTTTTCTGTCAAATTTCAGCTCTTACTGATACAAGATATCTTCTTAAAGCCATTCTCTCATAAATATGACTGTCTAATATAATATGCAGTCAAGCATTTACCCTGTGGTCAGCTGACAGTATTTCAGTTCACCTCTTCATTGCCACCCAGTGTTGTGCTTTTTGAGCTCTGACTTTTAAGGAGGCTCAGTAGGTTAACATGGGTTTGCCTGTTGTCTGAAAAGTTCCAGTGGATTTTCTGTTTGCTTTGTATGGGCTGCACAGGCCAGGAGCCCTTCTGCTGTCCAGGTGTTCCAGCACCCATGTCCTCTTGAAGGATAAGTGACAGTCTTTCTATGATCATCATTTTGGGATATACTGACAGGGCTTGCTTTCTCAGTTTTGCTGTTGAGGTAATGCATCAAGAGTGAGGCACCCACTTAAGCTCACCAGGAAGGTAAGACTTGAATGGAGAATCCCTGGAGTCAGTTGATGTCTCTGTGTCTCTTGTTCATTCTTCCTTTTCTTTTTTGCCCTGAGTTAAGGATGGTCCACAACGAGGCCATAGGTTCATGGCTACTCCTCACAAAGTTAAGACTTAAGCTTTAGCTTTCCTTCTGTTCCTGTCTCCTTTTGGGCCAGGAAAATCCATCTGGCCTGCGCACCCTGTGATGTGTATCGTCCTTCACCGATGTAACCACTCTGTCCTTGAGGGTTTTTTGAGGATTTGTCTACTCTTGACCCCAGGTTTGGTCTCTGAAGGAATATCCCATTCTGCCTTCTGTGGTGCTGCTTCTGTCTGGGTAACTGAGGCTGGTTTGGGTTTTCCTTGTCTTGATAAACCCAAACAAAGAAATACTTTCTTTTAAAAACTCTTTATAAGTCTTTTTCTTAAATTAATGAATTAAAAGCAGGTGACATGAGAAGATGGTACCGGAAAACCACTGAACCTCATGTTCATGGAAAAAAACATCAGATGTTACCAGTTACTAGAAAATTAATCTTTTCACTGTGTTTTGTAATCTGCTCAAGAATTATAGTTTCCTGGAGGTTTACTTAATCTCGTATTCTGCTTTAAGTGATGTGTTTACTCAATAGTTACTCTACAGCAGTGATTGTGCCGGCACTGGCCTGCAAAGAGCCTTTTGAAAGGCGACCGGCTGATTGCTGTCATCGGTGATAGCTGGACGAGGGTGTGCTCACCCAACAGGAGATGGGCAGTCCCAATGTGCAGAAACACACAATCAGCTGGTGTCCTGTTTGTCTCTGGGTTCAAACTTTGACCTGATGCTTTTTTAGGAAGGAAAGTATGCTTTCTTCTCTTTTTTTTTTTTTTTTTTCCTCCCCCGAAGCTGCAAATTTCCTTTGAGAAAATGGGTACAAGGAATTCTGTTTTCTAAATGGTCTGCATTAGTCTGGAAAAAGGACTGGCCATGACTAATGTATTTTAATCTTCTCTCTTACAGTTGTAACATGTGTAATCAGAATTTTAGATGGTTCTAGGTTTAGATGGTTTCCTTGGATTTCAAGACCCTCTCTCATACCGATGCCATTAGTGCTTCAACACTTGTGTGTGCAGTAAGAGTCAAGCAAGAGTTCAGCAGTGGTGATGGTGAAGGTACTCATCTACAGCAGTTGTCTGTCAAGGCAGCCAATATCCATCCACTCCACAAAAGGACCAACCTGACTCTGCAATCGCTGGGTCAGAAATGGGAGCATGTACAGTGGGATGTGCTTCTGAATGTTGTCTGTGAATAATTGCAGCACCATCAAAGGGCAAAACCATTAAAATATCCATCAGAGACATTCTTTGCCTTAGTTTGTCCCAGTAATTAAGAAATAAACCCTCCTTGTCCACCCTCCCTTTCCCCAAATACCTAGCTTTCATCATCTTCACTCTAGGATGTCAAGCGTTAGGTGTGAACTGGAAGAAAATTGAATTTTTCATTTTTTAACCTTCCATGTTTTTCTATCAGAATTCCTAAAACTCATTTTATCCACTAATCCAAGCGTACAACTTCATTCCCTGCTGCAGGGCACCTATAGCCAGTTGTTCCTGTTACTCATTGAAGCTTTGGTTTTTTATGAGCACCTTTCATATGTAGCTTACTCCTATAGTTGTTACCTAGCAACATTAGTTTTGTTCAGTTTGGTTTGTCTTCTATTTGAAAAAATCTATCAGGTGTGTTTTGAGAACATATCTGGACTCCAACTATAAATGTTTAGGAAAGAGTTGTGAAATAATAAAGAGAGTTCTCTCCAGCACCTGTAATTAGTGTATGTATACTTGGTGTTAGCCATCACAGCTAAAACTGGCAGAAATGGGAATAGATGTGTGTGGCATTTAAAAATTACCTGGAGAATACTGGGTCAGTTACAAGTCTACAGTTGGTTTCTCTGTGTGGTGTTTCAGTGTGCTCAAAGAGCAAGCTGCCTGTCTCAATTTCATGCTCTTTTACCAACCAGCATCTCTGTTTCTTGCCCTTCTCTCCACGGCATGGTCCATTTAGCATTTTGCAAGCTGCACATGCACTGATGTGACATTTTGTAGGCCAGCAACTGTAGTTACAGTACAAAATAGAGGCTTTCACTTAAGCTGAAGAGCATTGGAATACAGTAAAGGAAAGGAGTGCAGAGGCCCATAGGGAGACATAGCGGGCACATAAAGTTTTGGGGTTCAGGCTTGTAATTTTTAATTCAGACTGTAGCCACTCTGGAGATGGTGATGCCTCTAGGACACAAATGTGTGTTTGTGTCTTCTGCTTTCACTTGAAATAAACAAAAAAACCGTCTAAGCTTCTAATATTTAGCTGAGGCAGTCTTGATATTTTTACAATTCTGTCTAACAGCCTTTCTGATCTGGAGAACAGTGTGAAAGCATAGCATTTGCAAATGTTTTTTATATTGTCTTTTCATTTCTTGTTCTAAACTTCCCATCCATATAGAGCTTTCAAGAAATCAGGAGGGGAGAGATTGCATAGAATTTAAGCTGATATTGGGAACAGAGGGTGTCATTCAGCTGTAGCATCACTGTAGTGGACACTGTGGGGTTTTTAAAAAGTCGTAAGAGATCTGCTTATTATCATTCACCTTCTGTTGCATGCGTTTCTCGGAGGTATAGAAGCTGCCAAGTACTAAATACGTGCATCCGTAGGGGGCTGTGGATACCAGTTGTATGAAAATTGCAGATCAACCGGTGCCTGTGGCATTAGTGGAAGCTGAAACCAGAGTATGGAGGGATATGAGCCATTTGTGGAAACATAGCAAGTGTAGTTACATGCTCAGAGGGAGAAAGTAATAGAGGAGTATGAATTTTACCTAGAATGGACTTCTTTTTGCATCATTACAACTGTGTGTTGTCAGTAATAGCAAACTTTCAAAAAATTTTAGGGATGGAGATTTCTAAAAAGCCTTTTCCATATGACATTTGGACACGGTACTGGAGGGACATGCTGCAGTGCTCTTGTGCAAGGGATCCCCTTAATATGAGGGGTTGGTTGTCTTATAAAAAGAATTTGTATACACATTTCACTATGGTAATCCTTACCTGCATTTTTTGTTGTAAAACAGAAGATTTCCACAATGCCAAAACCCTTGTAAAACATCACTGCATCACCGGTATGAATCAGAATAACGTACATGTGGTTTTAGAGGATTTGAAACAGGATCTTGAAGGAGGTACCACAAGTATTTTATGGTTTGTTTGTTTTTTTTTTTCCCCTTTTCAAATTCTGGTACAGTTCTTCTGTTCATTTTACTATAAATGTATTTTCCCTGTATCACCTGTGATTTACATAGTGTTTCACTGCATCATCAATGGTAGGCTGTATGCAACTGTGTGTTCTTTTTCTTTCACTGTTTCCATTGGTCTCTTTGAGGGTTAATTCATATGTGCTGGAGGGGCTGCTCACAACTTGGATACTAGCTAACTTCAGTGAAATCTTATATTAGGTATATCTTAGCTTTTTCATTTTGTGAAGATGGCTCTTGAATGTGCTGCTCTAAAACTCATTTTGGGAACTGATTGCTGGTGTTAGGTTGTCAAATAGGAAGAGGTGATCAGTCAACAGCTGCCTTACTGTATCACACACTTGTTTATATATGTGCTGTTAGGTTTCATATAGTATCAGACTTAATTCCATGGAGACAGGAAAGTGCTATAGTCTTTTTATAAATCTACGAAATTCCTAGTAGCTCTTGCATCAGTTATCTCTGGGAACTGAAATGAGGAATAATGCTGGATGATTAAATTAAAAAATGAGCAAACAAGAAGGAAATTATTTATTTTTTAAAATAAAATGTTTTTATAAGCCTCTAAAGTCACAATTAATTTAGGTGCTGTGATGCTTTCAAAGTGTTCCCTATGAACTGTGGACCATATGAGAGAGGGAAGGGTATTTGCTGAACTGTTATTTAGAGATATGAAATGCATCCTGGTCTGTACTCCAAAGCTGAGATTCTCTCCATGTTCATCTCTTTTTCAGTAAATAGAATTTCTGCAATGCAGTAAGCCCCTTGACAGCTGTGAAAATACCTGCTTTCTTCAGGAAGCTAGCAGAGCTGAAGATGAGCAGGATCATTTCAGCTTTATGTCACTTCAGAATAAGTGGGATCCTGCTTAGTCTTGTTAGCTGAGCTTAACATGTCAAGGCCAACAACTACCAAAATAAGTAAATAAATGAGGATCTAGAGGATAGAGAAGGGCTAGAAGCAGAAAGGCAAGTGGGACATGGTTAAGTACAGATTAAAGTTTGCTCAGGCCTAATTTAGGGGTTATCATCCCTCCTATGTTATGCTTGAAAACATTAAAAATGTATTCAAGGTGCCTTTTTTTTAAATGAAGCATGATAGCGTACCTCACTAGCTGAGTAGAGTTTTTGTAACAAAGTTTTCCTCTTTCCTTGAATTGAACTTTTAAACCTTTTCTTGTAAGTGAAATCATGATTTACTTTACCAAAAATATTACTTGCAATATCCAGTGGAGCTGGTTTCTGAACAAAGCCAAAGTTTAACAAGTTGTGGGCAAAGAAACAAAAGGAAGTTCAGACAGCTGCCAGTGTGTGCACTTTGGTTCTAATTTGGGAAAGAACATTTCCACAGAAGAGTCTACAAAACTGCCAGTACCCTGTCCACCACCAGCTAGGTTTTGCAAGTGTTCTCCTTTAAAAATGACAGTCAAAAGCAGCTAAGGGCTGTTTGCATGTTTGTGCATGGAAGTGATAAGTAGCCTTTGTGCTGTTCAGTTGAAATGGAAGAATAGACCTTGAATATCCTCTTGTATACTCCTTGATGTTATGGCAGAATTCAGTACAGATTAAGGAAAATATCATTTTGTATCCCTGGAAGTGCATGTATGCAAGATATTTGGGGCGCTGGAAGCTCCTCAGCTACCTGCAACTCTGCCTGCTAGATTCTTTCAGGTCAGTCACACAAAATCTGTATGTGCATACTTAGAGGATCAGCATGGTGCTGTGCTGGCTTAAAATTCAATGGTTTGCAAATTTTGCTGTTAACTAGCAAGCCATCTCAAGGTCAGTTTTGTCCACATTTTTTTTTTTTCTGCATAGGGTTGTTTTGATGGAGGCAGGATCTCAGTGGTTGGTAAAGAAAGGTACTTTGAAGAATCACACTATATACGAAATACCCTTCTGAACAGCATACCTGCATATGGTTGAAACAGTTAGAGATCCTGTGGAGGGCTTCTCTGATTGTTGTTTAGTTAAGCTCTGTGGAGAGCCATCACAGTAACATGCTGGATTACTTGGCAGGCTGAGACATCTGCTGGCACTTCCGAGGTGTAGGCTACAGCAGTGAGGTTTCCTATTGCATCATGCTGAAATCTCTCCAAAATGTAATGCTATTTAGTAGTAAATGCCATTGTATAGAGATGAAACTGTATGAAATTCAAGATTGCGGGCTTTGTCTTCAAAAAGCTTAAGGATCGTAAAGATCTTTTGCTCCTGCAAAAGTTTTATGGCAAGACTGAGGGCTATTATTAACAGTGCTGCACCCAGAGAGAAAAGGAGCTGACAGAGAAGTGAAACCAGATTCTGAACTTCAGTGCAGCATATTATTAGGAGAACTCTATATGCACCTTGTCAGTGCCTGTCCTGTTAGAAATTGAATTTAGGTATGTAATTGATATACTGAACAGCTTACTAATGGTAATTCAATGCTTTAAACTATGTACTTGTTTTGCTTAGTGCCTCATTTTATGCATATTAAGCTACTTAGGACACCTTTGCAACTATTTGCTTTTTTCAGGGGTAGCTTTAGATGACTCCTAATCATTCCTTCCATGTTACAAACACCTGAAAACTTAATGATCTTGCATGCTAATAGCTTTGTCTGAATTAGTACCCTCAGGGACCAAGCCATATTCAGGACTTCCACTGAATATATATATCTCGACTTTCTTCACTTTCTGCTTTTCACCATGCTAAACAATTGCTGTTGTTTGCTGTAATTTACTCCCTGACTCTGGTCTGGGTCTGTCTTTTATGCCTCCTACATCCAGCCCCTAAGCTTTTACTTGATAGCCACCTGACACCCTACAGCTTGGTACTTTAGATGAATGATAAAATTTAAAAGCCTTGTAATTTGGCCTCTCCGTCTTTATAGTCCTACTTCTGTGGTTCCCTTGTGATTGCTCAAGAAGTGTTTTTGATATATCCTCTCCAAATAGGATAAAAATCTGGAGGATGGAATGAAATTTAAATTGCAGCTCTGTCTCAAGATCACTAAAAATAGCAGGAAAATTATTGTAGACATTATTGTAGTCCAAACAAAGCAAAGATTAGATTGTTGAAAATGCGTCAACTAGCTGACATACAGAGAAGATGGTGTAACCTAGTGAAGGTGAGTCTTAGTAGTAGTGTCATAGCTCGTAGCTGTTAAATACAAAAATTGAGGGAAATTACCATAAAGAATTGAAAGGAAGAAACCTGTTTGTTGGGTGGTGTGGGTTTTTTTTTTTTTTTTTTTTTTTTTTTTTTTTTTTTTTTTTTTTTTTGACATGTGTTCAAACCTTGAAATCCTCTTGAGTACATTCTAAGTGAAGGCTAAGTGGCTGTTACTATATAGTAAAGAGCCTACTGACTTTCAGTGAGAAATGTGGTATTTCAGGTCACTAAATAGAGCTCAAGTGTAGGGGCATGGCCAGAAACCTGTTTAATTCTGGGCAGGTCTTTTGTTCACCCAACACTGAGAATGGAGGTCATCAGCATTCCAAAACAATTGCCATGTAAATGCCATGTTCAGGTCTCATTGTGGTTATCAAGGCATGTTGTTGGTGGACAGAAATGGAGTGATGCTCTTTTAGTTATATCCTCAAGAAATGTGATATTTGTACAAAATAATTCATGGTGTCTAAAAGAAAATAGTGCAGCTGGTTGCAAGCTGCTTTTGATGGTTCATTTACCTAGAAAACATGACAAAAGAATGAATATTGGAAAATACAATGGGTGTTTAAAGGGTGTTTAAGCTGCATAGCACTGTGTGTTTGCCAGCTCCATCTCTTGTCTCTACTTCTCATCCCTGTCATGAAGAGTTTTGTGAGACAGGAAGTTTGCAGGCAGCAATATGTTTTGCCAGGCAGTTGATACGGCTGGAAAATAAGGGCACATTTTTGGCTGCACAAAGCTCTGTTTGGTCAGGAGTAGCTGTTCAGGCAGTGGCTGTGCTGTAACCAGAAGCAGATATCGATGTGTGTGTTCATCAGCCCGCTGAACTCCTGATAGGGAGTGATGTAACTTGTGGCTGGGGAGTAATTGCAGTGCTCTGCAAGAGGAGTTCAGAGAGTGGTTAGTGCAAAGGGCTTGCAGAGTTCTCTTGTCTTGCAGAGTAATTATGATCGTTAAGGAGGAATGATTAAGCACGAGTTACTTATTTCCAGTGAGGTAAGGTGGCGTATACAGAAAGGTTGGTGCCCTTTTTAGGGACTGGTGTTCCTCCAGACAGCCACACCACATCCTTGGCTGATTTACTTTGTACTCTTTAAGGTAGAAGTCCATCTATCAGACTGCAAGGGCAAGGATACAGATAGATCTTTTTATATGAAAGATGTTAGACTGCCCTTCAAAATACCATGTCACAAAAATATGGTAGGATTTTTAACAAGATATAATGATCACTTGTATAATGATGTCTTCCAGCACTGCAGCACAGCACTGTCTGGGTTTTTTTCTTCTAAATTGTTCGGTCTTGCAAAGTATTTATTACAGTGTTGGACAATCTAAACTTGATACATTGCCAAGCCAAACTGAGGTATTAGTAAGTGATACGCTTTGGAAATGTATGGCAGTTTATCAGTAGGTGAAGCGGTGCTTCACATTAGCATTGTCATTATTAAAAGTCCCACCAATACACACAATACGCACACATATATAGTAAACACTGTAATATTTATTCTGTGTCCGTAGCTTTTCACCATGGAAGACAAAACAAATGTCCATTGCTGGCTCTTACTAGTTGTGGTTTTCTGTTCTAAAAGAAATACATTATTTCTGCAATAATAATTTGCACTGTAAAAATGTAGTAAAATAATTATGTGATAATTTTACTGAAACTTTGTCTTTGCTCTTGCCGCATTTCCTTTGCCTGGGACTTCCAGCTGCATTACACTGCCCTTATTTTGCCTTTCAGATGACGACGTGGACCTGGAAGCTTTGGTGAACGACATGAATTCCTCGTTTGAAAGCTTATACTCCACGTGCAGCGTGCAGTCGGAGAGCGCTCCGCTCCTTCAGAACGGCCAGCTGAGCCGCAGCCAGCTGCCCTCCCCGGGCTCCGGCACCCTGCAGCCCATGTCCCCCAGGCAGAAGGTGCAGCGCTCCCAGCCAGTGCGCATCATGGCAGTCAGGTAGGGAGGGACAAGGCTCTCGCCTCCTTTCCCGGAAGGTGTCGTGAGCTGGCTTCAAAAGAACTGTGTTTTAAAACAGGAGATCCGCTTTGGTTACCAACTTAATAGTGTTAGACTGGATTTTTGCATAGAAAAATGTACTAAGTAGGTGAAGGACATAATATTCCCATGTGTTATCACCCTTCTTTTAGTCAAGGTTTGATGTTTCTGCAGTAGCTGATTTGTAGAAGTGTGTCATTAGCACCAATTGGCAGAAGCTATATCCATATTTGCTTTTTTTTCCAAACTGTTAAAACCAGTGCTCGAGTTTGGTGTCTACTGAGAGCCTATAGGTTTTATTAAACATAAGAGATCATGTAGCTAGATGAGGCTATGCTCAGCTACTTTTGATATACAAAAGTATATACTTGATATATAAAATATAAAAAAGTATATATTTTATATATAAAAGTATATACACTTCTCCATGGAGGTTTCCTGAATGGTTTAAGACCAGCAAACAAAAAAGGAGCATGTCTTAGTTATTTATCTGTTTTCCCAGGGCACTTTCGACTCACTCACTTGAGTGCACTGTGTAAGTCACTACCAAATAAAAGTGTTAAAGTTGTCCCCTTGTTGTAGGGCTGAGGACTGAAATCCAGGCTTCTAGTTGAAAACTCTTGATGGTGATGAGACAATATATAGGTGATGTACAGGTTCTTAAAGTCTTTTTAGGCAGCAGGAGGAAGGGAGCTCCCGTCAGCATGAGTGGGTAAATTAATTTTGTTCCTGCTAGTTAACAGTTTCTTCTTTGAAGGAAGTGTAAAGTAATAATATAATAAAAGAAACATTCCAAGTGTGGAAGGGGTGCCTTCTAACTGTTTACACTGATGTACTGCTTATGGGAATGGTATACTTAAGGCAGGAAGCTTTTCTATTTGAATGGGTGTGCAGTGCAACTAAAGTCAGCTGATGATACTTCTGCAGGTATTTCATAGTTGAGCTCGAATGGGGCTCTACTAGAAAATGTACTCTCTGGAGTACTATAACTGTTGATGTTTTGTAAATATCTCAGTCAAAACGCTTGCATTATTTTTGGTATTTAAAAACTTAGCAACTCTTATTTTGGGAACACTCTGCCTTTTTGAAAACTGTACTTCCATGCACACCAGAATATCCTGTGTTTATCATCTTCAAAGAAGGTAATGGTGAAGCTTCTATTCAGGGTTATCTGTACCCATCTTGTTTGCCACCAGAGCAGGGTGATTGACTGTGGTCTCCAAGGAGCACAGGATTTTGTGTGTATCAGTTACGAAGTAAATGATCCACTGGCAGCAGTCCATGCACAGCAGAGCACAGCACAGAGAATTCCCAGCTTCAGGAAACCACACCTTTCTAATTATACTGAGTCTGTGGTTCCACTTCTTACGGTGGAGGTCAGTCAAGAACTTGAAATACAGTGCACTGTTGCATAGATATGGCATGTCTACTGGTCTGAAGAAATCTTACACTGTCCTTTTACCCTCTACTGCAGAGAACTGCACACATGGGGAACACAAAAAAAAATTATGAAACAGGTCAAGTAGTTGTTGGCATAATTCATAGTTACGATTGGAACCTGCTATTTATTGCAACCCTCCAGATCTTAAGACTTACTCATTGAACACTGAGGCAACTAAACTGCAGGACAAAGATACCTGTGGAGCAGATTTCACATTAGTTAAATTTTGTCATCCCCCACGTTCTGGTGCAGGCCAAGACAGTGAGAGTAGCCAGAGTGGGACATGCTGCCAGGGACAAAGCCAGCAGTTGTCTCCCAGGCAGCTCTGCTAAGGAGGCTCTGCTTGCTGAAGACATGCAGAAAAATGAGAGCAAACTGAGTTTTTAATGATTTGCCTTTCAAATCCAGGAGTTAGTTGATTTGCAAACTTTCATGATTGCCACTAGATGGTGCCTTCTGCTTAGGCATTGAAGGGCAGCCTGCTGCAGTCAGCTAATGCATCTTCAGTGGTGATGCCCTGGCAGCAGGGAAACCAAAAGCCATCTTTGTAGTCATGAATAGGTCTTACAGCTTTTCTGGTAGGTTTTAGTTTTTCTCTTGTTGGTGTGGGCACTGCAGGTGTATTATGAACTGGAGCTTGAAACTCTGTTATATGTAGACTCATGAGGCATACTTGGGTGGCTGCAAACTTGTCTGAACAGTAACTGTACAATGGGCATAAGGTGGGAGGGTGTAATTCCAGCTTATTGCTAAAGCTGTGTCTTTGCATTTTCATTTCTCCAGGAAATGCCGAGTTGCTTAGAGATAGAATCTGGTATTATAATGAGGTGACAATGTTGGTTTAAGTCTCAGCTTAGAGAACTTTACAGTGGGGTACATGTTTGTTTTCAAATCCACTTGGAATCTGGCTCTGAGTGACTGCCATTGTTTTCTCCTCTTTCACATTGGTTTGGAAGAGCTTTACTGACTTTCTGGCACACACAGCTTAAGCTTGTAATCTAGTGCTTACAACAGTGAGTACAGATAGATATTCCTGTTTATTTTATTTGCACAGTTACCTCA
The DNA here is from genome assembly GCA_013397075.1 of Rhabdornis inornatus. NCBI lineage: Eukaryota > Metazoa > Chordata > Aves > Passeriformes > Rhabdornithidae > Rhabdornis > Rhabdornis inornatus. The sequence continues at coordinate 59,954 of VWZS01010500.1, read as the reverse complement.
GTTACTCACCCAAGTAATCAAATTATGAGCAACAAAACAAGCAGAGATGCCTGACTGGTCATTTTTCACATGCAATTACCTACTTTGTGCTAGGAATTGCTGTAACTGTATGGTAGTTACCTAGAAAAAGAGTGGGTTTGATTCCTGGTCTTCAGTGTCATTATCACAAACACTGGGGCAGGAGAGCCAAGTCTAGTGATGCCAGTTTGCTCCTCTTAATGCGTAGTGCTTCTGTGTTTATAGGCGTCTTCAAGAAGAAGAGCAGCAATTCCGAACATCGTCTTTGCCAGCCATCCCAAATCCCTTCCCAGAACTTTGTAGTCCCGCAAGCTCTCCAGTGCTGGCCCCTGGATCTTTACCTCAGAGTCAACCTGCTAGTAAGCATGTGAGTATGGGATGAAGCTTTGGGTCATCCATTTGCGTGCAAACCAGCAGTAGACTACTTCATTTTGAAGGCAGAAAGAAATCCTCCAGATAAGTAAAAACACTTGTAGACTTTGTCTGTGAATAGGGCAGCACTGGCCGAGAGAGTATCTTCAAATAGGCTTCAGGCCTTTTTTGAAAGGTTTGTAAGAAAGAAGTGTAATAATGAAGTAAGCCTCTTTCAGATAAATGCTTGTTGTGAATGGAGCAGTAATGCTTAATATCCTTCAAATTTTGTTAATTCAACCTAAAGATTTAATTCTGAAGTCAAGTGAATTAGCTTAGAGTTGGATGAGGATCTGTGCCTTTTATACTGCATATTCTAGGTGCCACAAAATACTGAACAGCTGAATTCTTTAAAGACATGGTGCTTTATTTGCTGTTTTCATGAAGCTGCTCAAAAAGCAGAGATGTTCTTAGAGCTTGTACCTAGGCACAGCTCATTGTAACAGGATTTCAGGGGGAAGTTGTCCCATCGAAAGCTGGTGGAGTAATTTTCTGGGTTCTGAGTTCTCACGTGGTCCAGAGCAGTAACCTCAGTGACACAGCAGTTTTTCTTCTCTGTCCTACTCCAGTCTATAAGAAACAATCACCTTGTTTTGTATCATTCCTCAAGCACACTTGAAGACTAAAGCTGGGCTCAAAAACCTTTATTGTGTAAACTGTGCTGACCTGCATGGGAATGAAAGGATGGGTTACTCTGACTACTGGCTTACAACAATTCTGTTTTTGAGTACCCAAAAATATTGAGAAGTTCTGTGTCACTGCTCAATTAGTTCATAATTACCTCCTAGATCCTCTCTGAGAGATAAAGAGCTTGGGTGGGCAGTTCAGCTACAAGCAGTGGACCCAAATGTGTGCCTTCTCATGTTCTGTGTGGTGTTCCAGAGACATAAACAGCTGCCTCCTTTCTTGAGAGACGCACTGCATCTCCACTGCTTTTACTGTATTTCTGACACATACAAAACAGACAGGTAACCAGATCATGCCCTGGGGGAAAAAAAAAATGAGCCATCCCGTTGGGAATTTAGCACAGGGCCCTGTCAGTGACCCAGGTACTGGCTAAGCAGAGAGGTTTTTTTGTTGAGGCCATGTTGATGTGACTCTGGGGAGATAAAACCAGGGGCAATTCTGCCTCCTGGCACTTGCCAGCAGGACAGCAGCATAGCTGTCTTTCTGAAATAAACCTTAGTTTCTGATGAACCTGTGTTTACCTCTCCAAATATTCCCCAGGTTCATGGTTTCTTTGCCTTTTAGCTCTATGTTTTACTAAAATTACCCAAGCCACCCTCAACTTGGCTCTGTAAAACGTTAAGGAACTCTAAATGATCTGTGAGTCAGTTTTTGATGGAATTTAGAAACTAGTGGTTTAACAGCAGATAAATATAAAAATAACCAGTCTTCTAACGTATATAAGAAGATGGCTATAAAGACAGAATAGAAGACCTTTTCTTTTCCCAAGTTTTACCTTTTATTTTTTTTTTTAATTATTCTACCTTACTTTAAATTGAAAATTTTGACAGATGTTTTGAAAGGCTAAAATGAAATAATTTATATTGTATACATATGCTTGCTGCTGAATTTTTTGATCAAAGACAATCCATTATAGTGGTAAAACCTTTCAGAGCACAAGCTGAGGAGGTTAAGCGTGTTAGGCAATAATGGTTTCTTTTATAGATGCAAATACACTGTTCATTTCAGCATATCAACTCATTGGAGGCAGTTGAGAAACACTGTCTTGGGGTGAGGGAAGAATAGGAAAGTGTTCTTTTCTTCTCTAACAAAGTATTTTGCTCTCTTTAATGAAGAGTTAGAGAAACAAAACTGAGAAAAAACCTTCTAGTTTTAAAGTATTAATGGTAAAAGAGAGTAGTTTTGGTTTCTTCATGAAGAGAGAAAACTACCTCAATTTTTAACATGGAATATCACTGGATAACAAAATAATCTCTCTGTTCAGCTTCCTCGTAATTTGTTTAACTCAGTTTTAGTTCCCTTCATGGGAGTCTGCTAAACATCAAGACTAAAAAAAATTTAGTAGTTTAAGAAATGTTACACATCTTTCCAACTTCAACCCATTAAAAATGTAAAGTTTGGTAAATTTGAGTAAATTATTTTAGGACATGCTCTGGCTGAGATAAATGTCTGTCAATACAATACAAACTACTGATTAATAAAACAAGTGATGAGCTTAGTTAAAGGACTGCAATAGCAAGTTTTAATTCCTGGCAGTTAGGGAAAATAAGTTGTGCTTTAAGGAAAATATAAATACAATATTAAAAGCTAACCAAGGTAAAACATCAAGATGCTTAATTTCAGGTTCTCTGTTTGCAAATTATGAACACTGATTAAAATTGGAGATGGGAATGAGCCATTCTGTTTACATGGGATATATGATGTGCTAGTGAATTCCTTTGGTGCTTCTCAAGCATTTGCAAGTAAATAAGCAAAGAGCAGTTCCAGCCAGCTGGACTGCAGCTCTGATCACACAGGGCATCACGGCACACATATGGTGTGGAGGAAGTGTTGCCTTTGGTCAGCTCGTATTTGTGGCACTTGAGAGGGTCTCAAGTTAATGTAGCCTTTAGGGATTTTAGAAAGAAGTGAGTATTTTGTTTGCTGACCATGTGAAACAGTGGAGAGATCACTGGGAAGCTGGAGGGTCTGATGACTTCATAAGAAAAGAAGTGTTAGTATTGTTCCTCCTGGAACACCTCAGTGTTATTTCATAATTGTAAATACAACTCTGCAATGATAAAATCTAGTAGTGGTTATGCAAGAGGAATTTAAAGATCCAGTCTTGTTAAACATAGAAGTCTCATGTCATATTGCCAAGTCTTAGGCATAAAGAAATCCCAGCTCTATTCAAGTTTTACTAAAAGTTATACTTTTTCCCAGTATATTGTTCCCTATAGGAAAAGAATTCATGTGTGAGTGAAAGAGTGAGTAAAGGAGCTTTCAGGTCATAAAGCTTGAATTGTATTTTTGGCTAAAAAAAATGGATATTGTCTTTTCTCATATGCAAAATTTTATTCTGTAGCTGGAGCCTGAGATACAAATTTCTAGTTGCTTCTGAGTCTCTTTCTGATTTTTTTAGTGCAGTTGACACTGCTTTTTTTAACAAGCAGTTCACAGCATTTCTTTATGCACTGCTCTGCATTTTTTTCATACTCTTGGCTCAGAAAGAAAAGGTAAAAACAGTAAAACAGTGAAAAATAACTGAAATAAACCTTTTTTACTTTTTTGTGCTAGGTTCTTTTTTTCTGTCTTCTCATTGTGACAAAGCATTTTCTTTATTGTACTCAAAAAATGCAATAATTTCATTTTTTTGAAAATGTTTTTATGAGATCTGCTGGGTAATGGTACTAATTTCACCAGAGCAGGAAGCAGTATGCCACCTCTAACTCTGCTGCCAGTCAGGCACTGAATACTGCTTTTAAAGCTGATGGCTGCAGCACTGTACTGCAGCTGCTCCCCAGAAGACAGACAACAGGTCTTCAGTACTAGCACAAAACTAAAATCACATGTAGGCAAATGTAATAGTCATTTAATGGGAGAAGCAATCTGGGAGTTAAAACTGGAGTGTTAGGCTTATTGAAATCATTTCAGATTTGTTTGTTAGAGTTTTGGGGGGGTTTTTTGTTTTTTTAATTCTGGATAATCTTCTTTGCTTTAGAAAAAGAACTTAATCTTGTGGATAATTTTTTTCTGATCACATGAAGATTGAGAAACTGGCACATTATTTAGTAGTAAAAGACTTAGAAGAGAAATAACTGTGAACTTTTAGGTTACATTTCAAAGGCTATCCTGCACTGAGCAACATCAACAGTGGCAGCATCTGTGCTAATAGGGTTGTGTGACCAAACAAACTTGATGATAGACATTCAGAAATTATTTGTAATTAAAGAGATACGTGTCTCTTTGGAGTTCAGCAGTATTATTACAGGTCTGCAGGTGGAAATGGCCCACTTTGAGCTTAGTTTTGCAGTGAAAAATGTCAGATGTCGGATTGTTAATAGTGAACAGCACATGGGTCTGTAAAAATTGGCACAGCTGAAGTTTTAGTAATGCAGCCAACCAGCTGGTGAGCACCTGGATTAAAAGAACCAACTGGTCGTGCTGTTGGGTCAATAGCTACTTCAGCTGCTGGTGTGGTGAGTAAGACAGTGCAGATGTCTTGTGCTTGAAGAAACCATGATCCTTCAAGTGGTAGCTGACAAAGAACTCTGAAGTCCTTGAGTTGAGAACAGCATTGTCTGTGAGCATGGACAGGAGGCTGACAGGAGAGGAGCTCCCTGATCAGTCCATGCCCAAGCATTCCCTCTTCATCATGTACCCGGTTATCCTCTGAATATCACCCACCTGCCCATCACCACAGAGCCCAAAAGTTCAGCAGACCTCTGAGAGCACTCCCAGTTCTCATGCATAGGAAGGGCAAGAAAAGGCAGGAACAGGAAGAACATGGTCTGGGTGACACCAGGGGCATTGCAAGACCACTTGATACTTTTCTCTCCCTTTTCCCCACATCTTTGTAAGGCTCATGCACACCTACAAACACAAGACCACCCCATGTCTTGGGGGGGCAGTGGTTGCGGGCCCGGAGAAGGAACAGCTGAAAGTTTTTAAAACATTGTTTATTTAACAGGATAAATATGTTTGTCTAAGAAAAATGGAAACCAGAAAATTCACCAAGCCAAGACCAAACATTTGTCCAAAAGATTGCTAAAAACATCAGACAGCTACCTTACTGCCAGTTGAAGTCCATCTTTGTGTTGCTGGTATAAACGAAGAGCTAGTTGGTAACTTAGGTTATAATTTCTGGTTGTGTACAAATATTTTGGAAAAAGCATGCAATAATTACATGTAGGTCACTGCAATGCCACAGGATATTAGGCTTAAGTATCTTGTGCGAGTCAATGAAGCTTTCAACTGTAAAAATAGGGCAAATTTCTCACATCCCCCCTCTATACAGCCCAGGCAAACTTCCAAAAAGCAGTTTGATGTACCCAAATTATTTACTCTTTTCTAGCAAATTAAATTCACGAATGGGTATGAATTAATGTCATTCTTTTCTCCGGATTTAGTTACCCTTCAAGGGAACTTGTGTAAACAGACTTTTTAGTTTTTATTGTTGTAACTGCATGTTATTATGCATATATTTTTATTTTTCTTCCCGTAAAACTTTTATATTGGCTCTTTTGAAGATGAGGATGTTGATTTTCTAAAGAGAAGCTGTATAAAAATATAAACTTCTGTATAATGCAGGCATTATGTACTAAATATTTTGCATGTGTCGCAGGAAATCTTGTACTTGATCCTTCAGTGGAACAATCTTTAGCAACAAGACATTTTGAAAATAAATACAGACATCTAAGTGAGTCAACAGGGAATTACTTTCTCTAAACAGGCCAAATCTATAGCTGGATATAATCTGGCCGTTTCCTTGGGTCCAAGTCCAGGCATTCCCTTTTGCCCAGCTTTAAAACATGGGTTTTCATGAGTATCTGCCGTGACACATCATGTTGTTTCTCTCAAATCTTTCTTTGATGAAAGTCTCTTATGCTAAGTAAATAAATCACACATAAATTGCTCTGCATCATGTTTAACTCAGGTGCGTTTTTTAAAGGCAGTTGCAATAGTGTTTGGAAAAAACAGGGAAAGAGCAGGACTCTGCTGCAGGGCTGTGATCTAACTGCAAGAAAGCAGGCTTTTGGGTGCCCCTCTCTGGTTTGGAGAAATAACACTTTCCCAAACTAAAGGAGCATAATTTGATGGGCACTGTAGGAAAGGTGTTGCATTACTTGTCATCTTACCTCCTCTCTCATGGAAACACGTTGTCCTGAAGTCAGGGTGGGGGTGAGCTCACATCATTCTGAAAGTGGCATTTAGTCATTACCGAGGAAGAGAGTGATGAATGTCTGGGGTCTGGTGAGCCTTCTGGACTAAGCTGAAGGCCAGCAGCCCTTGGTGCTGATAGTGCTGGTCACCAGGTGGGTCTGCAGCTCTCCAGCTGGAGCCCTGCACGTGCCCTGCTGAGGACTGGGATCAGCACAGAGGCAAAGCTGCTCTTTCTCCTTCCTCATGCCTCTTACAGCACGAAACTTTGTGGTAGAAAGCAATTAGTCTTTTTGTTCTTGCTTTTTGGAAAGTGCCAGAACAGTAGTTACAGTCCCAACATGAATTACTGGAAATATTAAGGGCATCTCATGCTCAAACCCAAGACTATGTTATTTGTTGGGATTTTTTTGTTTCTAATGACACAAGGCTGGCCCAGCTCCCAGGAGCATTTTGGCTCCCTACCTGGAAGTGATGCTTCGGCTGTGGGGCTGTGCTGGGAGGAGGGCTGGGTGGTCAGGACAAGCAGGGAAGGCACTGTGCATCTGACAGTGCTCTGGCACACAGGGCAGGATACAACTGACCTGGCCCAAGCCTGCCTTGTTGCTCCCTGTGTGCTGGTACCCCCACTGGGTCTCCAGCCACACAGTAATGTTTGCTATTGTTTTAAAAAGCTGTTGCACAGTAATAATAGTGAGCAGTCTGTAGTGTTTGTACCAATAACTGCATTAATGTGTTCATACTTACATTTTTGTGTTCATCTTAGATACGTGTGCCCTTGCACATTCCTCTTGCTATATTTTATTAATGGCAAAGTAAGAATATAACTGCTGTTCTATGCTTTGATCAGGAATTGACAGAACTGAGGAGCTATCAGGCTGAGAAGGCAGTGAAAAATGGGAAAGCATAATAAGAGAGGAATTCTAATTCTCTCTGTGCCTAGTGAGGCAGGCAAGAATGGGTTTTGGTGTAAACATAAGTGCAGTAGGGAATTAAAAAAAAACAAGAACTGTATTGAGTGACTGTAATTATACCATAAAAGAATGGTTGAGACGAATCAGAGATGTCACAACTTTGTGCTGATAGCCTTTAAGGAGTCATTCAACGAGGTAGGAATAGCCACACTGAGTCTGTGACATCTGTGCTGTCTGGACTCGAGGTGTGAGTTCAAGTCAACTTTAGACGTTTTGAATAGAAGCCTTTTTTGGATCTCTGCTACCCAGTGGGGCAGGTGAAAGAAAGCACTAGCTCATAGTTCAGAGTCTCTGCTGTGTTTGTCCTATGTGACCATGTGGCACCAGCTTGTTGCCAGCAGCTGGCAGGTGAGCTGACCACAAGGTCCTTCCTTGAGGTGAGCTGTGGCAGCTCTTGCAGAGCTGTGCTGGCACCTGCAGCTGAGCTGCTGGTGATCCCTGATGGAGGCTGTGGATGTATGGAGTGCAGGACTGGGAAGACACCCAAGATTTTCCTTGCTTGCTGGCATCTACTTTTAGGGATGGAAGGCAAAGCCAGTGTTTAGTTTGTTCCTTTCCAACCCATCAGCACAGTTGTTGCTTAAGTGTCAGGAGGGATGCTGTTCATTCAGAGCAGGTAAAAGGCTTCTTTGGACTTGTTTTAATTTCCTGGACAGTGCCCTGTGCCTACAATTAAAGTGGAAGTCTGTTCGAAATGTCCATATTCACTTAGGTGGTGTTTGTGTGTGGATGCATGGGGAAGAAGGAACTTGGAGTTAGTTCATTGTTTTGGTGATGGGATGTTCTTGCATTATGCCAGAGCTTGCAGATAGTTTTGTTCCATTTCCTAAACAGAGGGAAATGTCAGTTAGAATTTAATAGCATTTTTGTATTAGAGGAATACCGCTGAGTTAATTAAATCATTGTGGGATGAGTTTCAATTCTCTGTGCTCTTGATTTATAGCCTCCTATTGCTATCAAATTCTTATTATATTATTCTTCCTCCTAATAGGAGTGCAGAATTACTGTACTAAAAAGTGATTTTGTTTAATTAATGTAAGTACCTTCAATCTTTGCTTCAGCCTGGCTGTAATCTGAACATCATTTACAAAATTTACATAAAAGTGAATTTAATCTGGACTTGCTAAAGGACAAGGCATCATTGGTTCATGGAAGCTACATTTCATGTTTCTTCAGTGGCATTAGGATTGCTTGTTATCTCCAGCAGTAGACCTTGCTGCTGCCGGGGTTACTGGAGCTGGCTTCTCCTGCTGCATTTCAGGAAGCAACAGAATTGGAAATACTACTGTTGTGCTTTATGCCTGAAGTGTTTAGGTTTTTGTGGTGTTGCTGAGGGAGAAATGAATAGCCCTCCAAAGCAAAATGGATTGATTATCAGCTGGAAGCTTGGATCCAAGATCCCATGTTGAGCATGAGATGTTTCTGGGGAATGTGAATAAAGTAGTTTTGTCACAGCAGACTTAGTTCCAGCGAGATTTCATTAACAGTGAAGAAAACACTGTTCAGTAAGTTTTTATGGGAGAAGGGGATGAAAGTGGGAGAGACCTTTGAAAGCTGCTTCTGTGTCTTACCAAACAGGTGCCACTTTATAGCACCCAGGTCTTTTCAGCTACTCCTTTCATCTGCCTAGATCTCTTGTTGGTGCAGAGGGAGGAGCTGCTCTGTTTTTTGGGTTATTTAGAGATGGGCTATGAGGACACTGCTTCACCCTGCACATACACATGAAGTTTACAGTGTGCCTTGTCCATCCAGACATTTCATAGGAATGTTATCTTTGCGTTATATTTATGTTCACCTTTAAAAATTGTCTTTCCTTACCATCCTTGCCAGAATAGGTAGTAAGAATAGGAAAAAGCCATTCTTAAGGAGCAAACATTGCTTAAAAAAAAAAAAAAACTGCTAAAAAAAAAGGAGGTGCAAAACATTAATGAGCGTATTCTAAGATAAATAACAATGTCCCCATAGTAAAACACCTGGGTTTAATTTTATAGACAAGTCACCCTCAGGCTTCTGTGAGTCATTTGGGAACATGTCCTTGCCTGCAAACTTTTAAGACCAGCTAATTATTTTGAAGTAACTCGCTTGTCACATTGTTGCCAGTTACACTTATTTTCCCTATTGCTTACTGAAATCTACCCAAAGCAAGACACCACAGTGTTTCTAGAGTTTATAAATAGCTTTACTGATGTTTTCAGCAATTCTCATTCACCAAGTACTCAGTTCTGCTGAACATGCTATAGATGGGATCTTTGATAAGCATCAGGTATCAGGTACACAGTTTTAGCATTGAAAAATACCTGTTGTGCTTCAGTTTATGAATGCTTTTTACTAAGTTGTCACAAACTCCAGAGCAGTGTTACATTTAAACGTTTGAAGTATATATACACACACACACATCTGTATGATTGTGTATAGGAGAAAATCAAAGGATTTCTTGCAGTACTGTCACCTTATAATGGATTTATGGGACAGCTTGTAAAGAAACAGACATTAAATATATAAAGATCAGCCTCTTCTTCATGAGGCTAAGAAAAAGCTAATGTTACAGGAATAATGTTACAGGAATGTTACATCTTGTCATGGGGTAAAACCTTGTGTTTGATATCCTCTATGTGTTTTTCTGTGTTCTGTGTTGGTTCGTCTATGTATTTTTTTCCATGGCTGACCTTTGAACTTTTTTTTTTTAACAAACTAGCTTGTTAAAGCTTTGTAAAGCTCATGCAAGGGAGGCTGAGCCTTGGTTCTTGTTACAGCCTTGTCAAATGAGCATGCTCTAAAAGGCAGACTCAAATAATGTTTTGCTGAAAAATGCTCTTGCTGCACTTGAAGCTAATGTCATTCCATTGCCAGCATTTAAAAGGTCCTAAATATATTTGAGAACCTCTTTTGCTGTCTTCATGGGCGGTCCTGAGACTGGGTTTTACTCCTGAATGTGGATCCAGTCAATGTTCTACATGAAAGTTTTGGTTTATACTTTTTGGGGTTTTTTTGAGCATACTTACCCACTATGATTTTCATCCTAGTCTGTTGGGGGGGTTTGGTTTTATTTTTGGCATTGAGTTGTTGGAGTTATTTTGCACAGATGGAAAAGGTAATCTAAATCCTGAGTCTTTCATCTTCTGCAGAGAGAGGCTGTCATTCCAAGGGAAGTGAAGTGCTTGTCAGCTGGGGGTCCGCATTCAGTCCCAGGGATAAAGATTGTCAATTTCTAACCATTTGTACAATGTAACATACTTTTTAGTATTTTCTAGGATATTAATGAGAAGGAGAAAATCAGGAGGCTGCCTGCTATATTTGTGCAAATGTACCTTCAGTGTAATTTCCTTTGCTCCCAGTGAACATTCAGTTCTGCATTACACTGCATGCAAGTTACAAATGAGCATTTGCTTACAGCCTAATTAAGCATAGCTTAGAGCAGTACTTAATTGCAACACTTCAAGTAATACAGAGGAACTTCAAGCCAATATGGCTAACAAGAAATTAACTTTGTGCTCTGCCCAAGGTTGCACTGGCTGCTGTGTCTGTAAGGTTTCGTTGTGTCTTGCCCTCTGTGTCCATGGAATAGCACGGCAATCTTGGGCAACCTTCAGAGGTCACAGAGAAACCTTTTAGCATTTCAGTTATAGCAAGAAATCCTGCAAGAAGTGAGACAGCATGATAGAGTCTTTCAGTGAGTAGAGAAATTGCCTGGCTTTGGGTGTCTCCAGCAGTTCATCCATTGACATCTGAATGGTTTAGAGGTGAAAGACTGCTATGATGGCAGATAATCATTAAAATGAAAGAGCTGAATGAACTTCATAGGAAGCTTTCTATATGTTACTTTTATCCCTTAAATAATAAAATAACCTATTAGCTCTGAAGATGGTGAAATAAATTTTACAGCCCTGTAAATGTACATCAGTTTCTCTGCTTTGCCTCTTTCCCAAGCTTTCTCCAATGTGCAGCTGTAAAAGCTGTGTTGTTTAACTTTTCTATCAAAATGCTCAAGGATGATGTGCATGCAAAGAGCTTGTTTTATCCCTGTGCCAGAGGCCTGGAAGTGCTAATAGCCCTACATTCAAATGCTAGCCATTAAGGAAGGGGAGATCCTAGTAAAATTCCAGCAAAAATAATATAAAAAACGTGTACAGTGTCAGATATGATTTATAATGACTGCATTCTTTGAGTTTGCATCAGTCTCTGCTTTCTTCATAATTGAGTTCATCTCTACTGTAGCTATGTCTTTTCTGAACATATTAGGTGCAACTTAGTGGCAATATCTAGGTATGAGGACTGATGGATTGTGGGGGAATTAGTTGATTATCTTCATTTCTTTATTTTAAAATACATTAATGTAGGGAAGGAGAAAGTAATTTTTTTTCCTCTTAAATGGTGTCACTATATTTATATAAAATTTCAAACCATTAAGGTCTCACTGAGTTCAAGAAATACATCAGAAATATTTGAAGAGAAGATATTTAAAGTCTGACTGGATAGTAGCTCAGATTTGCTTGGCTTAGACTTGCAATCAGTGCAAAACTCTGATCCTGATATGGAAGGACTTCTTCCATGATTTTTTTGTACTAATCTAATTGTGCTGGTACAAAACTTTTGCAAGGCAAATTTTCCTACAGTGACTTAACAGATCTTTTGAATGGTTGTTGAAGAGTATTTCTTTATGCTGGGCAGTTCTGCTTTTGAACTACAACCATAATGAAGTATTTTTGAAGGACATATTTGACTTTGCATAACATGATTGCAAATTAGGTTTGTATGCTGTAGCTGAATTACCAGTATCTGGAATTAAACACCTAGTTTGATTATTGATTGCATATTGAATTATAAAACACGTGCATTCATTTAAAACAAACTTGGAGGTCTTTATCTACAACAGACAAGTAGTAGGAATGGCCATACTTTTCATTTTATTTGCTGTGCCATGGCATTTTTTTTTTTACTGCTGGAAAATGGCATGTAGACTAATGAACATATTCAGCATAGTTGTTTTGCTCACCTACAGGGAGCCCTTTTTGAATCTCAGATTGGAAGAAGTGGAGATAAAAACTTTAACTTAGAAGGATGATACTGGGATTTCTTGGTGAATGCTATCCACATTTTTGTGCAGGACTTCATATCATGAGAGGTCGAATCAGCAGTTGGCTCAATCTCAGTGCATAAGTCTCATAAAAGTTTTGTCAGAGGTTTGGGTTTAATCACCCTTAGGTTGTCAGATTCCTGCTGTCAGATGCTGACATGGTAGCCCCAGCCTTGTACTGTCCTTCTGTTCACAGACTTCTTCAGGTAGATGCTTGCTTCCTGTCAAAAACAACAGCAAGTGCTATTTTGGGGAGGTGTTGCATTCCATATTATGCTTGATGATACTTATGGTCTGACCAAAGGACCTTGATGTGTGCTATTCCTCCTTACCTCTTATTTGGTTTGCTTGTCTCCAGTTAATGGTGACATAGGGAAGGAAGTACCTTTCAAGTGCTTTCATGCTGTCTTAGGGTAGCAAAGCTATAAAAGATAAGTTGCACAAGTGCCTCTTCCTCTTTCTGTTGACCACAATGAGAACACAAATGACTAGTGGAAACAGGATGTGCTTTGACTGAGGTGGCTAGTGACAGCTGAAATGACTGCCAGCTCTGTGTAGTTCAGGTGGGATGCAAACCAGGTAGTGATCTGTGATCGTGAAGATCCTTTCCTTCCCTTAAGTTACTGAGCTGTTTTATTAGGACCAAAATGGGCCTTGTTTCTAAGTGGGAAATTATTGTTGACCATGTGCCAGAATGGCCAACATCCTCAGTTACTTCTGCAAGAAACAGCAGAGTTTGTTTATCTGGAGAGATGCTGGCAGCTCCAGGGCTGATTCTTTTCCATCATTTGTTAAGGGCTTGTGAAAAACTGTGAGTTTCATATCACAGTCTTGTTGTGCAAATTCAAGGCAGTACTCTTCCACATCTGTTTAGCAGTTTCACTTCTGTGTGCAGTGTTCAGACATCTGAGGTAGCCTTTTCAGTAGAGGAATATAGATAAGATTTAGGGAGAGAATGCAGACTTTCATGGACAGATAATTTTAGCCAATGATACTTGATACACAGTAGTGATACCAATTTTTGAGAAAAAAAAATCAGTAACAAATGGGAATCTGGGCTGGGGAAATATCTGTTCTTCAAGAACCAATAAACCCATTGAGGGGAGAGCAATAGCAAGAGTTTCTAAGGGAGAGGGTTGAGGAACTGGACTGCCATTTCAGAAAGTAACTTATCTCTGATTTGCTTTCTGATTTTGAACTAGGGAAAGCTACCCTTAGCTCTTGTTTTGTGTAGAAAACCAAATGCAAGAAAGTAGAGTTGGTTTGTAAAGAAGGAAGGAGGTTTAATTTCCCCAACTGATTATCTTTGTAATGGACAGTCAAAGTCATTAAGATCTTTCTGATGTTTTAGCTAACTAAAAAAGCTGAATTTGTCATCTCAAGGTGCTTTCCATGTTGAACCCCAGAATGAGGCTACTTGGTAATTTATCTAATCCAGTCTGTACATATGGAAAATAATGGTGTCTGCAGAGAAGATTAAGGCATTTGGCTTAAGGGGGCACTGTCCATGGAAGTGAAGTGTGTTATGTCACACTGGAAGAATGATGTACCTTTTCACTTACATAAACAGGGTTTTCATGGTATAGCTGAAGGAAATTCATGCAATAGCTATTCTGTTACGCTTTAAAAAGTGAAATTCATAGGGTGCACAGGTTGGCAAAGCCTTGGTTGATGTGAGCCAAGCAAACTTGGGTCGTCTTCTGTTCAGCTGGGTTCACTGAAAGAAGAACCTTCCAAACTCTGGAAACAAATCCACAAAACCACTTACTTATTACAAGTTTCACTTTAGGTCTGATTAGTGTCAGTTATGTTGAAGAGTATATAAGCAACAGTTGAACCAAAATAGTTTCAGTACTGAGTATTTTTGTTAATATTCTGCAGATAGCAAAAAGTTCTACTTTTGCCATGTGTAATCTTGTGCAGGAAGATGGGGGAGTTGTGGAAGAAGCAAGTGTTCTGGCACTTTTCTGTGCTGTACAAAAGGCAAGATAGATGTTTCTCCAGTAAGAAACCTTATGCTCTGCCACCACCCAAAACCACCAACCTTCTGAAGCTTGAAAAGGCAGTAAAGTTTTTCTTATGTGTAGAATTGTCTCTACATGAGTGAATTGAAACTGATAAGTAGTGAGATTTGCTGAAGTAAGCAGATTTGGTTTGACACAGTTAGAAATTAAGTAATAATTAATAGTTAATATAATTATTATTTCCAGTTATTAACACAATATGTTTTTAAAGGACACTTCAAAATAGATTAGTTTTCTCATCTACAACTATGTATTTAACCTATGAAGTTCTACATGGCTATTGAATGGAAGAATTAGATACTGAAATTTGAAATGTATAGAATGATATTTAAGTGCATGTTATTAGTTTACATAAATACAAGACTGCAATGAACATAGAGACTAATGGAAGCAGATCTTAGTATTCAGATTCATCTCAAACCCAAGCTGCTGTTTGTGGAAGGAAGGGAAGCGAAAAATACATTGAAATATATTTGATTCAAGTTTTATCTAGAAGACACTATTAAATTATTATGTTGCCCACGATCCTATGATCCTGAGATGTTTACCTGTCTTCCATTATATGTTGATCTAAATTGTACTTTTGCCTTTTGAGGCTAGCTTTCTTAAACTTATGTACCTAAGTCTGTGAGCCAAGTGCACAGCATTTTAAAAAATGTTTTATTTTGAAAGGGAATGGAATTATGCACTCATGGAAATAGAAACTTCAGAATAAGAAAAGTGTCCAACGGTTGATCTACCTTCTGCCAGTCAATCTGGGGGGAAAATGAGCTTGGGAAAAGGCATTTTCCTTTAATAAACCTGACACCAGTGCCTCTATGTTCTCTTTCATTTTCTCTGTGGTTCAGTTCAAGAAGGTTTCAATGACCCAGATTTTTCTCAGCATAATCCTAAAGATCCATGATATAAATACAGAGCCATCAAAATCCTTTGAGACAAAAATTATCATTCGTGCCAGGATAAAGTTACTGGTATCTTTGCATGGTGGATTTCTTTAACCTCTTGACAATAATTTAGGGAGGGGAGGGAGAAAGGGGCAGAAGGAAATATGCTTGTAGGTAATGACTTTTATGTGTTATCTATAGCACATAGAAGTATAGAGTCAGCTCCCTTGTCATTGCCTTTCAGAGTCTTGGAAATGGTTGGTTTCTCTATGATCAGCTACAGTAGAAAGGCCACTGTTTAAAGATTTCCCACTTAATATGGTGCAGAATTGGTTTCTAGAGAGTGCCTCTTGTCTTAAAAGATTCACCCAATGTTTGCTCTTTTCCTCTGGGGATTTTTTCCATACCCTTTTGCTTACACTAAACAAAGAAACCAGGCATGTGGGCTATTTGAATATAATTGTCTTTTTAATACAGGTAATTATTTGAAATGTTTAATGTGATCCTCATGAAAATTGTTGCATAAACTTTTCAATTAGAGAGAAGGCTCTTTGATTGCATTTGTGTAAGATATTTAATTGGGTGGACGGCACAGAATGAATATGTTTGGAAATTATCTCAGATTACCTGCTTGTAGGGGGATGCCTATAGGGAGGAGAAAGCTTTGCTTCCAATTAACTTCAAAGATAAGATAGCTTAATTGGAAGCTGACTGTGCCTGACAGCTTCAGAGCAGCAGTGACTTCCATGTAAAATAATCTGAAGCAGATGCTGAATGAAGAAGTAGCATTTTCTTTCATGCAGGCTTTGGCATCAGATATCTGGCATTATGCTATCTAGTTCTATATGAGGAAGCATTTTTTTATCGTGACATGGATTTCAGCACACTACTTCATATTTATACCTACACTGTTAAAGTTCATCAGCCTTTGACAAACATAGCACCAACTTAAAAGGGAACTCTGAACCACTTTGGCTTGGGAAAACAGTGATGAAGAATCTTACAAAAAGACCCATTTAGGGTTCCTGATCTATGATCAAACTAGATCTTTTTTATGCTTTTAGTTCATGTTGTGGTTATGTAATTTTTCACTATCTGTATAAGGGCTTAGAGGCTAGAGAAAAGGGATGCAAGAAAGCTCATGAAGTTTAACAAGGGCAAGTGTAAAGCCCTGCACCTTTGGAGGAACAACCTCAGGCACCAGTACATGCTGGGAGTCACCCAGCTGGAAAACAGCGTGGCAGAAAAAGACCTGTGGGTCCTGGTGGACTCTAAGTTGAATGTGAATCAGCCATATGCCCTTGCTGCCAAGAAGGCTGATGATATCCTGGGCTGCCACAGGCAAAGCATTGCCAGCAGGTTAAGGGAGGTTTATTCAGCACTGGTGACACCACATGTCCAGTACTGGGTCCATTTCTGGGCTCTCCAGCACAAGAGGAGACATGGACATACTGGAAAACATCCAACAAAGGCTTAGAGAGATGATACGGGGACTGGTGCATCTGTGCTGTGAGGAAAGGCAGAGAGAGTTGGGACTGTTCAGCCTGGAGAAGAGAAAGCTCAGGAGCATCTTATGAATGTGCATATTTACCTTGAAGGAGGGTCCAAAGAGGACAGACCCAGGCTCTTTCCAGTGGTGCCCAGGGGGATGACCAGAGGTAACAGGCACAAATGGAAGAACAGGATGTTCCCTCTGAATGTGAGGCAACACTTTTAACTGTAAGGGTGACTGACTGCTCTCAGGCACAGCCCAGAGAGGTTGTGAGTCTCTGTCCTTGGAGATACTCCAGGGCACCTGGACGCTGTCCCAGAGAAAGGGCTCAGGGTGACCCTGCTTGAGTTACAGGGTGGATCAGATAACCTCCAGATATCCTTTCCATCCCTCAACCCTATGTGAGCCTGTGATCATTCTTAAACTTTTATAGTGAAAAGAAAAAGAAACAACCCAAAATGCAGTTAAAGGTGTGTTGATCTTGAAACATATAATCTCTGTCTCATGTCTTTAATAATAAAGTTCGGAGTTACGAGGGTGAAGCTTCCTCTTCATTTATAACTGCTGAGTTTCTAAGAGTAATATTTTTGCTTGCCTGGCATGTGCCAGCATTACCAACATAATCTGCTTGAATATCTTGTAAGAATTCTATTAAGATTTACTTTAGTGGAGGGACTTCTATGTTGAATATTTGGATCTTATTTCATTATGAACAGTACTGAAATGGAACAATGGCAATCAAAGTACATCTAAATATGTGTTCTATGTCATATATCAGTAAAAATAGAGGAGCCAGTCATCTGATTTATAGATGATGAGAACCTGGACCAGAGCACTTAGAAGATGATCTGTTCTCTTGGGAAATCCTCAGCCTTAGAGGCACTAAAAATAACATCACTCAAATGCTTATTCAACTAGTCACAAGGGATAGAATGAAAGATTACCAGTTGGCAAAAAAGATGATGGAAAACATTTAAGGGCTGTGAAAAGAGGTTTATATGATTCAGTGCAGCTTTGCACTGAAATCTGTTTGATAAGCAGCAGTGGGATACTGATAATGATGTACCTGCAGAGGAGAAAGATGCTTGCAGTATGATGGGAAGGACTGGGTGGGGAGGGTGTATTGATGTCAGGGTAAGAGGAGCTGCTCTGGAATAGGTGTTGGTACAAAGCAGCACTCACATCACTGCACTGTGACCTGCAGCAGGAGATGCAGAGAGCTGACATGTTAATCTTCAGGAACAGCCTGAAGAGAGGAGCTGCGAGAGAGGAAGGATGGAGCAGTTTGTGATACTTCAAATCAGGCGGCTGAGAACTGGGAAGAACATAAGAGAGACTATTACTGTTCATCCACTATGTGGCCACAGGTCCTTTAAAGCAACTTGTGTGTATGCCTGCTGAATGTCTTACTTATTGTCGCTTTAGCAAAGTAACCTTCTTTTTAAAAGTTGGCATAAATGCTGCAGACTTCAAGCCATATAATACAATCTATAATGAGCTAACTACTTCACTTTTGAGCCACTGCTGCTCCAGGAATTAATGCCTGGAAACCTCAGTACATGTAGATGATAGGGGAGAGCTGGAGGACATTGTTGTGAGTAGGATTGTATAGAGGACCATTTAGTTGCCTTTGTTTCTCAGCTTTTGGTAAAAACTGGTTGATTCCTTTCAGTTCATAATAGGCTGAATACCAGGCTGTTTCTGTAATGTCACGGATTGCTTGTTCGGCATCTTTTTAATTAGTGACATTTTATTTAGTCCAAATTAAATATGCCAGATGTAGCTGATTTAGTGGCTAACAATGATGAGTGAGGGGAGGGAGAGCTAACATATAGCCGTCTGTTCTCAGGGAAGTTTTTTTTTATTTTATTTTTTTTTTATTTCTAGTTCCACAGGAGAAGTTGGAGTGGTAACCATGGCAGCAGGGAATTTGTCCCTGTAAGCTAAGCAAAGGGTTGGGTTGTGTGGGGTTTTTTTGTGTTTGTTTTTTTGTTTGTGGTGCCCCTAGTCGGAGGAAAGGGTGTGCAAAGTGGTCTCAAGCAAGCCCTGGAGAGGGAACTAGGAAATAGATGAGTTAGAGATGCTTGCTGTGGACTTAAACTCAAGAGCTGATCTTCCTGTAGTGTGCAGGGATGGATGGATGCAGCAGTGAAACAGAACAGTGAGAGATGTGAAAAATTTCTTGGTGCCTTGGATCTCTACATGAAGTATTTTGGGGTGGGGTAATTAGACACTGTATGCTAATAAATTTCTTGTATTATTGCTTTTGGGTTTATGCCAATATTTTTCTCACTTTTTTTCCACTGAAAATGAATAATTCTTAGCAGGTTGGAAGAAAATGAGATTTGCATGGAGCTAGCTGCATTCAAGAGAGAATATCCAGCTTAATTGTGGTGCCATAACCCTAGATCTTACATCAGCCCTGTAAACTTTTGCTATATCACACCATTATTTTCCTGTGATACTTAAATCTATCAAAAATTAAACAGCAGAGCAGTTTCGTGGAACAGTTTTCTTCCCATTAAAGAAATCACTGAAAATGAGAATTACATATGCTTTGGGGAGAGGATAACATAAGCTCTCTTCTTCCATTGACATAACTTTTCCTGGGTAAAGATCTGCAGGGGGTTAATTCTGGCCACACAATTGATGCTTACACAGTTGCGCAGAAATCCCCTCCCCGCCCGATGTGAGCAGCTCTGTTAAAAGCATTTATTATGTGCATGTGACAAACTGACCCATAAAACATCCTGAACCTTGCAGGCAGCAACAATTAGCTGATACTCGCTGCTTGGAATCGCTGGCTTCCAGAGCTGGTAGCTTGGGAGACGGGAAGTTAAGCAATATTGCTGAATACTGTATGGCGCGGAGGCAGCTGACGGCCGGGCATTAGGGATGCTCTGCCATGCTGCTGGAGTGAAGCCTGTCACCCTCTCCTTATGAAGCACCCTGCTGCTACTGTCAGAGCAGCGTGAACTCAGCCCAATTGGAAAAACTGATTGTGCGTTGTGCCCGATGCTGTCGGAGTGCGGGAAATGTGTATTTCCAAGACGTGCTTGAGCTTTTGGGATTTTCAGCGTAGGGAAGCCATTGTGCTGTAAATTTCATAGGGTGTTTAAATGGTCATCATTCCTTGAGTGCCCATAGGTTACGGCCACTTCTCATGAGGAGTCTTTCTCCACGCTTTGCCTTTTCTTTTCCAGTAGCTTCCATTATCTTTTTCACAGTCCTAAGTTTTTCTCATCTTCATATTTGCACACTTAGGTTGGTTGTAGCCCTTGTATTTTGTCTCCATGTGACATACCATACTTGATTCTTCTCTCATCAAGCTACGCATGTTGAATTCATAGAGGTTTTTTCTTAAAAAGTTTCTTTTGTTTTGCTTTCCAGCTTCCCCCTCTCTCCTGGCATCTTCAGTGTAACTTCCTGTTCTGGGATGTCATTGCTCCATCAGGATGTGTGTGCATGTGTATGTGTGAGGAATAAAGGAACTCTTGTGAGGATAGATAATTGATTTTTTTTTCTTTTTTTTTTTTAATCTAGTGCACCACTGTATCTGTTTCTGAAAACTCTTTTCATGCTGCTGAAGCACGTCTAGGAGCTGGAGCTTCAGCTAAGAACTTGTTTTCATTAATTTTTTAAATTCATTTTAGCCCCCAGGGATGCAGAGGAAACCTTAGGAGCTCTGCTCTTGCAAGCACTGGGGAACAGATTCACAAGTCCTTAAATCCTTGGCTTTTTCACTCCTTGTGATTACTTTTTTGGGAGGATGGAGGAAGACACAGGAGTGGGAAGAGGGTCTATCTTTGTCTTATTGCATTCCAAGTTTAATTTCTGTCCAGCCCTACATCTTAATGCTAGCTTAGATTCCTCTGCTACCAGACTAGGTAAATTGGATTGCATTTGTTCAAGACAAATTTCATAACTACTTGTTCTTAAAATAATGCATTTGTTTTGTTGTGTCTGGACATTCCAAATATAGTTTATTTGGCATTTTCCCCTATTGTTGGGCTGCTGTTTTTGTTCTATTTTATTTCTGTTACTACATCAACCACAATCAAAATCCCAAGGTCCCATTTTATAACATAAGAGACAGTCACCACCCCAAAGGTTTTCCCATGCATTGAAAATGCATACATTTTCAAATACTAATCCTTAGTCTCCAATGGCATCTTTGAAAGCAGTCCTTGGTCCCTTTCCTAATAATGTGTGGCTGGACTTGTGGATGCAAAGGGAGTGCTGGAGCCATGTCTAGGTGTGTGTACAGCCCTTAAAGGTGTTCCTGTTGTCTGCTCAGCAACCTCTCTGCTCCTCTCTCCTCAGAAAAACATGCAAGGGAAGGGGGGGTTTGTGGGCTACCCACGCAGAAGTTCTGCTTGGATAATTGTAAATCAAAGTGAGAAGCCAATTGCACGTTGCTGAGCCCTGTGCTGAAATGGCTTTTTGGCTCATAGGGTGGCCTGGGCCCTACATGACAAGGGCCTCAGCTGCTGTTGTCACAGTGTCCTACTGAGAAAGAAGGAGCCATCCAAGTCTTGGGGACCTGAACCATTTTCCTAAATCCTATGGGAAGCTGTTCCCTGGAGCCTTGTTTCACCCTCTGCCAAGCTTCAAATTAATGTGGTTCTTGTGGTTGGAAGCCTGTGCAGGAAGGAAGATGTGGTAATAATTCCTCTTCTGCAGAGTAATTTATAATGGCAAAGCAATTTAAAATACTCAGTAACTAGCTTGGTTACTTAAGGATTTAATCAAGGAATTATTATGTTTTTTATTTGAATTACCCTTTCTAGGGTTGTTAGTGATTTAAATTATGTTTGCAAGAAGTTTTGTACAAAACCTTTCTCTTGGAGAAAATTCAGACAATAAATAATGCATTCTGTAAGCAAAGCTGAGGAGAATTGCAAACTATCTAGGGATAAATTGGACTATAAAATATATGAAAGATAAAGGTTAATGCCAGCAAAATCATTTAATGCCTTTCATTACATAATCAAAGGAGTGTAACAGTGTCTGTAACTGTCTTTTTTAATGTATGTAAAGGATTTTGAAACCAGAATGGATTTTTGCATAAAAAGCAATTGCTGTTAGGAGGAGCTGTGTGGAGAGAAGGGAGCACATTTACAGACTTACAGTCAAAACTAACAGAAAATGCTGGAACAGTCCGGACCCTCACATCCAGGACTGAGTGAGCTGGCTGTTGCTGCACTCTCTTCCTGCTGGTGTGGACTGTCAAAGCCTATACAAACTGCTTCCCAAGCTTTCTCTCTTCCAGGATTCTGCGAATATCCTGAAGCCTCAGCAAAATTCATAAAGGCCTATTGTTACTCTTAGAAGGATTGAAAAAGTCTTTCTCCTTTCTTTTACCTAAGAATGAGAGGCAAATGAGGAATTGAGTGGGAAGATATGAAAATGTCAAACAGGTCAAATGATCTATCTGAACATTAAACCAAAGTGGGAAAGAGTTGAAACAGCTTTTGGGAATACTGTCACAAAATTGATGTGTTGTCTGTATGTAGGTATGTATGACTTAAAACTGCATCCCGCTATTTTTTTTTTAAATATGGAAATTACAGGGTAGCAGCTTACAGTTTCCAAACCTTCAGCCTCTAAGTATGTGCACACACGTTGAAATAAATCTTTTGTTCATGCTGGCAGTGGTTATGTCTTGACAATGTACTCTGCACAGCTGTATGTAAACAGCTGAGATTTTTGAGGATGCTTCGATGCAGTTGCTATACAGAGAGCAGTACTTCTATTTAAGAAATGCTTTAAGTTTTGAGAAGATAGAAGCAGATAATTCAGTGCCTGCATAGCAAATAATAATTTTCACATGCAGTTTTGAATTAGAGAAGAAA
Source organism: Rhabdornis inornatus (assembly GCA_013397075.1). Classification (NCBI taxonomy): domain Eukaryota; kingdom Metazoa; phylum Chordata; class Aves; order Passeriformes; family Rhabdornithidae; genus Rhabdornis; species Rhabdornis inornatus. The sequence continues at coordinate 37,396 of VWZS01010500.1, read as the reverse complement.
AAGCTTTGGCTTGTTATTACAATATTTCTAGTCTAAACCTTAATAGTACCCCAAATATGCTCATTGTATATGTTCCTTTAAATGTGATTTGTATACATGCAACTTAACACACTTTGCTTATTTCTTTAAGTACAAATGTCAACAATTGCAGTGTGTAATTGTGCTAGTTTTGACTGGGGCAGAGTCAATTTTCTTCTTAGTAGCTGGTATGGGGCAGTGTTTCGAATTTGTGATGAAAGCAGCATTGATAATTTCAGAGATGTTTTAGTCACTGCTCAGCAGTGCTTGCACAGAGGCAAGGTTTTTTCTGGTCCTCACCTCACTCCTCCAACAAGGAGGAGAGGGGAGCACAAGAAGCTTAAGGGGACACAGTCGGGACAGTGGACTCCAACTAACCCAAGGGAAATCCTGCACCTTTTGGTGTCATGCTTGGCATATGAAGCTGGAGGAAGAAGAAGGATGGGGGCAAGGAGGGAAACATTTGAAGTGGTGGTTTTTGTCTTCCCAAATCACCATTACTCATGATGGGCTTTCCTGGGATTGGCAGAACACCTGCCTGCCCATGGAAAGTGGAGAATGAATTTCATGTTTTGCTTTGCTCATGTGCATGGCTTTTGCTTTCCTAATTAAACTGTCTTTGTTTCAACCCATCAGTTTTCTAACTTTATTCCCTCCAGTTCTCTCCCCCATCCCACTGGGGGCAGTAAGTGAGTGCTGTGTGGGGCTAAGTTACTGGCTGGGGTTAAACCGTGATGTCAGTAGTGCAGAGGGACATGGCCTGAATTCACCAACATAGCTTATGGCTTCCATCTTAAGTCCAGAATCAGGAGCCTTTGTCATCTGCTTTAGATGTTAAGTTGCTCCACCTCTCTCCCTTATTTTTACAAGGAATGTAATTCTCCAAAATTTTGGATGCATGTGTGACTGGGTGTTCATACATGATGGCTTCAGAAGAGCTAACACTCTGAATACCGATGCTGACTTGAACCAGGTGCTAATCCTGCCCTGCCCATCTCTGTGATTCCCAAAACCTCTCTTGCTGGTACAATCCTCATGGAGTTTGTGACTTCAGTACTGGTTTTGATGACCACTGGACATAAGATGATATTATGATTCCCTTTCAGGTCTGGTTATTCCTCTGGCCCTTGGAAATGGGTTTAAAATTCAATAGCTCAGTGAAAGGGGACAGAATGAGGGTTTTGAAACATGGCCAACTAAAGCAGGGGTTTGTGGGATTTTTTTTGAGGTTACTGTTCTGGATATGAAAGTCATAGACTAAGATCTTGATCGTACAACAGTTGTTCTCTGTTGTTCATAGGCTTTTAAATGTGTACCTAAATATAGTGTATGCCAGAGGAGAGAGTTAATGTTGCTATGAGAACCTTAACCTCAGCATTTCCAAGGGTTTTATGTGTATATGTGGGGGGGGGG
>VWZS01010500.1:0-32024 GCA_013397075.1 Rhabdornis inornatus | reverse complement strand
TTCCTTTTTGGGGGGGGATGGGGGAGGCGGGAATAATTTGGAAGTCTGATAGTGTGTGGGAAATGATTACATCAGTCGGAGGGAGGGCTAGGATTGGTCTGCACAGTGTGGTTTGATTCACTACCGCAAAGATTGCGTGTAACCCTTTGAGTGGAGCTCTGGCAGAGTTGTTTCCCTCCCCAGAAACAGTCCCCATAGCAGGGGCTACGTGACAGGTAGGGTACGGCCGCCCCTGACGCCGCCGGCACCCCAGGCGCCCAGCCCCAGGCTGCAGAGGGTCGGCGGAGGCAGAGAACTAACTCTCAGGAGGCAATCCCCATTTAAAATGCCATCTTGTTCTTCTGACTGCTGCCTTTTACGTGCCGTTGAGGTAAGATTTTCCATATCGAATTACCCTCCAGGTTTTTGTTAGACTCTCCTTCTCTCCCTAGTATGTGGAGCGTTTTAAACACGGAGTTGATTTAAATCTGGGACCTGCACATTTGCCCGGAGAAATAATTTTGCGGGAAGTGTCTCTTGCTTGAGCAGAACAATGCAAAGAGGAAAGCATCTGTATAATCCAGGAGGTGGGGGAGAAGGTTCTTGACTTGTTCTCTCATCCTCATTGATATTTAAGATGTGCAGCGTATGAACATTTGGTTGCAAACCACTTTCAAGCTAGGATCAAAAGAGAAGTCAGGGCAGGGAGAGAAATGTGTGGACTGTGCTAGGTAGTTGATTTGCTGGCAAACTGCAAGTGGGACTTCCGCACACAAAACAATAAAAAGTTAGTGGGGAACAAGAGAGCCTTTTTTAATCTTTGGGGTCTTGGCCTGCTCCTCTGTGAATGTGCAGAGGCCTCCGATGGGATTGCAAGAAAAATTCTGTGTGTTTGACTGGATGTGATTTCTCTCGCCCACTGTTGCCAAAGTACTCTCTCGACATTGTTTCATATTTGCTTACCTTACACAGCTTTATACAGAACCTGCTCTCTCACTTTTCCTGTATATGTGATCATAGTAACCCTGCTGAATCTTTGTTTAGTGCAGGGAGGTGTTGGGGAGGGGGGAGGGGAAATAGGTCTAGGGGGCATCGAGAGAAAGTGTTATGAAGTGAATCATCCATTTCATTTGTCCTGGCTGCCAAGGTGCTTGGAACCCTCACACCAAGAGGCTGATGCTTTTCTACAGTAGCTGTGTGGTTTGCCTATGTTCAGAGCTGTTGATCTGTAAGTGTACCCTTTATGTTGCAGGATGTAAAAGTCTTTAGTGAAGATGGAACAAGCAAAGTGGTCGAGATTCTAGCAGACATGACAGCCAGGGACCTCTGTCAGCTGCTCGTTTACAAAAGTCATTGTGTGGATGATAACAGCTGGACTCTAGTGGAGCATCACCCTCACCTAGGATTAGGTAGGGAATGGTCAAAGGGGTGGCATGGTTACCTGGGAACATAAAATATGTGTAATTCATATAAATGTGCTTCCAGATGGAACGTTTTCTTTTCCACTGCTTTTATTTGTACAATTAGCTGAAGTCACATACGTGCTTTCTGTGTATTACAATTTGATGTGTTAAGTGTTTAAGCCATTTAAAGTCCTTTCCCTATTTCCCATCCTCTGGTTTTTTATTATATAAAAAAAGAAGAATTGTCTAATCTTAACGCTAGTGCTCTGTTACTACCTTGCTGTGTCTGAAGCTATTGCAAATAAACAGCTTAGGCAAATTAAGCTTGATCCTTAGAGTACGGTCCTATGAAACAGCTCAGCTCATCACCAGCTGGGAGACCTGGGTGAACAGACTCAGCCTTAGGTACCTACAGTAATGCTTATGAAAGCTTGACATGCTGAGTGGGGGAGGGGGTTGGCTAAACTTGACTTCAGGCAGGGAAAAAATGGTGGCACCACCCGCAAATCCATGGGCAATTTCTGGACCAGCAGTGGTATCTGCTCTCCAGGCAGCAGCTCCTCCACCTGATTGAAATTAAGGTGTCATGGTTACAGTTTCAAGAAGGCAGCAAGAGGAAGAACCGTGGGGAATTAAATAACACTGTGAATTGGTTTAATTACAGTACCTGAAAGGATCTCATGTTATTCAGACTTGCTTTTCCTGTTATTTTGTGGCACTGATTAGTTACAGGGTTCTGCTGTGCAGCTTGCAACAGCATATCGCGCAGATAATGCTATCTATAATTCTCCATAGCGTACAATAACGCTTTAAAAAGTGTAGCATTTGGAGTATTAGTCGATATACTTCATGGGGAATGTTTTTTCTAGAAAACACAGGAAGGCAAATCATAAGCTGCAATCGCCAGCACTGGAATTGTGAATGCTATCTGTAGCTAACAGAGGGGGTTTATGTCTAAAAATGTAATTCAGAACCCTTACGAATAAAAAGAAGGAAATGATTTGCTGGAAATGTGATGCCCTAAACCAATACTGTTGAACACTAATAAATTCACTGCTCTGCAGAACTAACACTTAAAAAAACCCCAAACACATAGGATATTCTGATTATTTAATGGTTTTATTATCTCTCCTAATGTAGAAATATATGAAAAAATTAACATGAAACACTCATTGGTCTATATCTGTGATATACTCTCAGTTCTGAGGACATAGGATGAGTTGAAGAATTAAGGTATAAATTACAGAATCTTTATCTCCGTAGCTTAATACGCCACATGCGCTTCTAAATACCTTTACAAATTTTCAGTTTTATCAATGCTCATTAAACTACCAGGCTCTCTTTTTCTATATTCTCTTTCCCATCATTGCTGATTACCAAGGTATTGTGTAAACAGAAGCCTTCTCCTTTGTAACCAACATCCTTCTCCTGCCAGATTCATTCAATGATGCCACAATTCAGTGTTTGTGACATCACAATAGCTTCCATGGTGACTAATTGTGCTGTCAAACTCTGGTGTGTGACATCTCTGAATGAATCGGGCAGGAGGCTGATTAGGAAATCAAAAGCTTCTGTTTACACACAAATAACTTGGTAATTAACAATGATGGGAAAAGAGCAAGATACTTATCGGGCTGCATTTATATACATGGGGACCTGCCTGCCTTGGACCTCTGTTTCACACTGAAGCACAAAGCGGGCCCCCAGAGAAATGGGGTGTGCAGGTTGGGGCTTCAGCAGCCACGAAACTTAGTTCCACAGGGACGGCCCCAGGGCTGTCCCCTGTAGGCCATGCAGTAGATCTGTGTGAGAAGTAATGCAACCTTTGGGGGTGTAAAGCCAACAGACAAAGAAAAAAATATTTAAAGAATTACAAAAAATGTAATTATATAGATTTCACATATCTGAAAGGATGAGGACAGAAAAGGGAATAAACAAGTTCATTTAACAGGAAACAACATCATCCAGTTTTTTGAATTTGGGGTCTAAAGTATACATATTCAATAAACTTTAAATACCAACTTTCATGCTTCCACCAGTTTTGATTGTTTGAATTTTTTATTATTTTCTTATTTCTAACTCCGGTAGCTTAAATGCTTTCCTGTATTTTGGAGACTGTCAGATCAAGGTAGTAATCTGTCTGCAACCTGGATGAAATTATCATCAGGCATCTGACGGTCCATATTTGTTTCTCTAGATATAAGATTGCTAGTGTAAGTATGAAACAATGGTGAATAAATACTTAGTGTGAAGAGAAATTTGGTGAAAGAGCAGTAAGAATTCTGTGTTTCTAGAAGACATTACTTCTTATACAATATATCCTTGATGACTTAATGCTCTAGGTGATAGTCTTGAAGCCCACCAAAAGAGAGGAGTTCCTTCATTTAGTTCACTATCTTTTTCTTCCTCCCCATATTTAGCCTAATAGTTCTTTCCAAAAGAGCTTGGTTTGCAGAACCAATTCATTGTTTTACTGTTGGGCAGACTGAAGACAAGATCAAATTTTTGAAGCCAGCTGCATATTTATCATTGCGTTGATCTTCGAGGTCCCACTTTAGACCAGCTTAAGGAGCCCTCACCTCACTGTTCACTTCATACACATAGCTGAGTATATTCCGGATAAAATGTGAGCTTGTGTATAACTTTAAACAGCTATTTGACTGCACAAAATATTTGTGGTCTCACTGGAGGCAGTGGTGTGACAATTTGACATCAGACTTTCTTGATTTGACATTTGGAAGTGGGTCCTGCTGCACTGTACTGCTAATATCTAAAGCATGTTGTACCCAATATTTAAGCAGTCTATGAGATTTGAATTAGTCCCATTATTTCATTTGCTACTATAAGTATATCTAACCTGTTAATAAAATGTGGTATTCTCCCTATGTTCTATTCCATGCTTAACCATCATTAATTTAGGATGGGGACAGAGATCTGTGTATTGGACATTAACAAAAATAATAATGGTGAAGACATTCATGTGTTTGTATGTATCTGGACACTGAAAGAATCCCTCCCTACCTACAAACTTAATTTTTACAGTTCCAGAATTGACTGTACACCTTATTAAATACAATTGAAGCAGGAGAGAATGTAGTAGGGCTCTGAAATATGTGAGGGTTAGAAGAAAGCATTGCTGCAGTTTTGTACCTAGATTTTTTGGTTAACATGCATTGATTTCCCTTAATATGAGTGAATTAGAAGTGGAAACAGTTAAACACAGCACTTGCTTAAATGCAAAATCACGGCGGGCTATTTCATACAGGGGTCCACCTGTCATTTGTAGTGATTCTCTGATTGGGAATTTTGGGTAATGCCTGTGAGTTGTTCATGATGGAATCCAGCTCCTTTTCCCACCTTTTATCACGGCTACAGTTCTGTTAAGTTCTGATAATAATGCAGATTAACTTGGGTGGGGTGGGGGGAAAGTCTGTTCCAGGAAGTGTGTAGAGGAGACTGAGTGGGGCCTATCAGATAAACTGAAAGGACACATTTCTGGTCACTTCAACAGCAGTGCCACTTGAAGACAGGCTGACCTATTGAACTGAACTTAACAGGCTGACATCTGTGCTTCTAGTTTTGTACCAGGAAGCTCAAAGCAGGGTCTCTGAGTTGGTCGTGTGTCAAGTTCATCCCATTTGTACCGAGTGCAAACTACCAAGCACTTCCCAAGTGTACAGCTTCTATGAAGTAAGAGCAAACTGAGCAGGACTAGCTTCCTTTTTTATATGCACGTGCTATGAAGTGCTGCACCTTTTCTCCAAGATGGCTTTGACCATCAAAATGAAAATATAACATTAAGTCAGGAGGAGTATCACCGCAGAATCTCAAAAGGGTCTTGATGTAGTAACAGAATACTACATAATCTAGGTCAGTTGTCTAAAGCATCTAAGAAACAGGCACTAAGTATATTTACACAAACTAAACACTGAAATACAAAGCCAATTGACAAATGTTCATCTATACTTCATTTCCTCAGAACAGAATAATCAGTTTGTCCCTGACAAGCAATTTTTAGTGTGTTAGGAAAGCAAAGACCACAACTTTGGGTGGTGGCAGAACAAGACCGTAACAGGACTTGTGGTCTTTCAGGGTTCATACTGTGATGAAGCTTCACACCAATGTAATTAAATGTTTTCTGTAGGAAGCATAATTTAAAAAATAGGCCCTTCACCCTCATAGGCCCACATTCCTCATCACAGTGTGGAGGAGATTTAACTTCACCAGTTGCTTAAAAACAATGATAGTAGTAGCACCAGATTAGCAATACCTGAAACTTTATCTGCATAACCCTAGAAATGTGTAGGTTTACATGATGAATGCTGAGGTGGTGCCAAATATTCTTTATTAACAGCCACCCCGTGGCAGTATTGTTGTGCACATTAGTCAAAGAACTATCCCTTCAAAGTGGTGTGCCTGATGCACTAAGAAACAGCTCTTTGTTTGAGAGCAGCCCACTGTGGAGGTTTTTCAATATTAACCCCTTTGAAAACACTATCTGTAATAAGGCTGGACATCACAAATGCACAATAAATGCTGAAGTCATCAATGAGCTGGTGATGACTGACAACCTAAGTGCAGGTGAAAAAGATGATGAGATCATTCAGTCACAGGTTAAATTTTCAATCAAAGAACACCACATAATCTGCTGAGTTCAGTAATTCAAGTGATATTCCAGAGCTTGCTCTTTTTGAGATGCCGATGACTGCTTGATTTCTATCCTGAAAACACCCCAAGAGAAATTGGGTGGCACCCTGGCATTTTTTACTATAGGAATACAAGGATTGCAGGAACACGGAGTGGGGAAGGGACTCTCCAAACTTCTTTGGTCATCAAGTCACAGGCATTTTGTTTAAAGCTTTGCAAAAGTTACATTTTGTTTGACCTAATTTTTAAATTTTGTATTATATAAGACATGAAAGCACTGACTAGTTAAAACGTTTGAAAAATACCTAAATATTTTCTCAGAAAGTTCTGGAGACTTGTCAAGATAATGAGTTCATTAAGTAGTGCACACTTAGCCAGTTGCCTTCTTTTGAGTTACTGCATTCAGTGAATTGGGTTTGTTAAGCTATCTGTTCATGCTTTGATGTGCCATTCTTTTGACCAGAGAAGTGGTGGTTATGGGGAGTTACCTTGTAACCAAATCTAGAGCAGAAAATTGCCCTGTCATGTGTACAAAACATTTGTCTCTGTCAGTATTCCTGTAAAGTAGATCCTGTGACCTCTTTCATAATAAACCCCATTGTCTAGCATCTACAATAAAGGCCTGAAGTTCACCTTGAAATGAACTGGTTTTATAGAGTGTGATCAAATACAACACTGTATTTCTGTGATAGTTCAAGACCTAACAGTGGCCCTCCTGTAACTTTTTTCCATCTTAAACCTGTCCGCCTTGCCAGTTCCACAGCACATAACCAGTGCCAAAAGAAGAGGTTTGTCTGTATTGTAGCTACTGCACACAAAAAAAACTTCCTTTCTCAAAAGTCTCAGTGCTTATGAAGCCCTGATACAGGAATTCCTTGAAGAACACTGCCATATAATGTTAAACTTTGTAATACTTTACAAAGTAAAGTATTTCTTCATGGCAATATGGTTGGAAAGCTAGAATGTCTTTTGCTAATTTCATAAAAGGTAATGGAATTACACTGGGTTGTTTTAACTTCTGTTGTTAGTTGGTCTCACTCCTGCTGGTTGGCTGTGTGTTAACATTGTGTTCTTTTTCCACAGAGAGGTGCTTGGAAGATCATGAGCTCATAGTTCAAGTTGAATCCACAATGGGAAGTGAAAGTAAATTTTTGTTCAGGAAGAATTACGCAAAATACGAATTTTTCAAAAATCCCATGGTGAGTCTCATTACTTAGCTGTTTACACCACAGAGGGGTGGATTGCAATAACATTGCTGGGCACTGTTATGTCTTAAACATTTATTATTAAAAAAAAAATAGGCAACCAACTAACAGAATTCTTTCCAAAGAAATTTTAACCAATGTTTAAATTCCTTGTACTTTCCTCCCAGCCTTAAAACCCCAAGTGTTTTTGAGTTACCAAATATACTTGTTTCAAAATGTCTGTAGTTACGTTGGAGAGTGGCCAAGACAGGGAAATCTTTGTTAGTTTAAGAAAAACAATCAGAAGTACAATTTACTCATTATCATCAAAGTTACTTGATTCAAAGCAAATTCATCACATAACAAGTAGTATCCAAGCCTTTTAATTTCTGACTGTAATAATTAATAAAACCCCAAACCGATCTGGGTAACCCCTAAAGCACTTACTCCATATAAGGAGTTTCCAGTTTATCATTGCATATATTGAACCTTGTTTCACCTATGGCTGTGCTTTACTAATGTGCTCTGCCTTCTTTACTGAGCACAGTAGCTTGCCCTCTATGTCCTTGGTATACCCATGCTTGAAAAGTACTGTATGCCATAGCTATACCTATTCCTGGATTTGTAAGATCCTTTGAACTTTTACTTTTTGTAACTGATCCTTTGAATCTGGTTACTGTGTAACTGCTTATCTGAGGATGACTTTTTCCCATTTTATCTAAACAATTATGTTGGAGCAGACTGTTGGTATGAACCAATGTCAGCTGGTGTGACCCATCGAGATAGCTGAGGAAGGGTAATCCAGAGGTGGTTAGGGAAGAACAGATTTTGGGTCAGTTAGGCATCTGTGGTGCAAGAAGAAAAAAAAATACACAAGGTCATGTTAGAACTCATTGCTGAAGTAACTGCAAGTGATAAATTAATTCCTTTCCTCATAGATGCAATTGCACTGTTGCTGCATCCTTGCACGTGTGCTTGCATGTACATTTGTCATCTGCTTGTGATTGTTTCAGAGTCTGTGCCTTGACTTACTCTGTGAAACATTTCTGTACATGGAGTGTTCCAGTTTTTCACTTCTGTTGATCTCACCATCTGATAACCTATGAACATCTGAGTGTTGTACAGAAGTTTTGGTATCACAGGAGCTACCGCATTAATTTCATGTGGTATATTTTAATTAAATAACAGAATATGGGAATAAAACCCAGAATGCTTGGCATTCAGTCCTAGGCTCCTGCAATCACAGAATAAATCATTCTTGTGGTGTAAGAATGCGAAGGCTCCCTATCCGTTGCATTAGCTGTTGCCATATGGCTCTGTTTCTACTCAAGAGGCTGGTAAATGTTAGCTTTCATAACTCATTGTGCAACTTACCTGGCAGAAGGGTGATTCCTCTTCAGCCCTTCTCTTTATGCCCTAAAGACTGAAATTTATATAGCCTGAAGAGTGACAAATGTTCTAAACTGGAAATGTTTTTGTTGTGATTCATCTTGTTATAATCAGTCATTGTTTTATTTCAGGCATTTCTGTATGTCTCTGTGCTTCAAATAATGTTTAAAAACTTCAAGAATGATTTCATGTCATTGCTGTGTATAGTAAATTCAGTGTACCAAAATTATACAGGAATTTTAAAACATAGCAGATGAAAGGGGAACTGGAGGAATAAATCCATTGTCGAGTCATTGGTGCAATAAGCAAGGAGTCATTGCATACTCAACTTGCAGGACCATTCATCCTTTCCTTCCTAAGAAAGCAGAGGCTGTTAGAGATCCCCAAAAGTCCTCAGTAGAAGAGGAAGTGAGAGGAAAATGCACTTGTGAAATGCTTCATATCAGATATTTTAAAAACCAACAATCTGTCTGCATGGGCATCTGGTGAGCAGAAGGAAGGGAAGAACTGCACTTGAAAAGCCCTAGTATTACTTTCTGTATCAGGGGATCTCCAAATGGATTTAATAGTGATAGTTCCAAAAACTTAATGACTGGAAGAAAATGTCACTAGTTCTCTGTAAGCATTCAAATATAATGTGACTTCCAATTGTCTTCTTTTTGTGTTTAGAATTTCTTTCCAGAACAAATGGTTGCCTGGTGCCAGCAAACAAATGGCAGTATCCCACAGTCACAACTTTTACAGGTACTGTAAATTATCTGTATGGACAAAGAAAGTTTTGGAGCTGGAGGGGGAGGGGTTGAGAGGAAGGAAGGCAGGCAGGCAGACAATTCAAAGGTCTGGAAAACAGTCAGTCAGAGAAAGACCAGTATAGTGAATTAGCATATGGGGCTAACGTTGAAAATACCTGACAAAGATCTTGCTCTATGGCATTGAGGTGTACATTGTAAACACAAAGTATTCATAGCTATGGTCATACATAGTTGTTCCATTAATACTCAACTTACTCTGTGGGTATCTGGTTTAGCCACCTAATGTTACTCACAAACAGTCTTGGCAAATATATTTCTAGAAAAACAAACATACCTTTTAGAAAAGGTAGAACAGAAGTACTCTTCTGTACTCCACATTGTAGCACAGGAGACAGTGCAGAAATGCAAGTGGATATTAGAAGATGAGTTTGAGATTATGAGAGCTTTTGCTTTTTGTGTCCCGTATTTGTGCCTGGCAAGAATTAACAGTAAGGACCAACTTCCCCATGGTTCAGCCAACTAGCTGATCTTTTGTATAGAAAAATAATGCCCTAAGAAGTAAGTGCAAGTAGAAATTTGTACACAATATTTGAAAAGTAATCCCATTTAAAGCTCCCCAGGTTAAATTGCAGGGGTGTGTTCCTTATGCATATGTGTTGGTAGAGTTGTGCAATCTGCATGGTGGTGGCATGTGTGCTGCATTTATGCTGAAGTTTCAGTGTCACTCTACAGTTTCTTACTTGCTCATAAAGGACCCGTGGTAGTGGCATGGTTGGTTGGCCTTCAAGGATGGTGCTGGAGGGTGGGCTTAAATCTCTCAATTTTAGCACTCCAGTCTAAGCCCCATAGTCTAAATCCTTTTCACTTTACTTGTTTTCTTAACCTGTGGACATTCAACTCTGGAGCCAAATTAAAACACAGTTTATTAAAGAAGTACTATACTAAGAACATACAACCATTATGCCTAGAAGACAGTATCATGAATAATAGACAAATTATAAGTACAAATAAGCAGAAGTACAAATGTACGAAGAATATAAACATACAAGTAACTGATTTTAGCTTGATTTCTGTCATTTTGCATGTTTGCAAGAATGCACTGACTCTCTGTTTAAAGACAAGTTTTCACTGACTTTTGATCCAGTGCACTCATTTTGTCCCATAACCATATCAAAATCCATTAAATTCTGGTTCCACATTCCATATTTAACTTCTTCTTCCAGAAGAAGTTAAAACATTAGCATCCACTTACATCTGGGAAACAATAAAAAAAAAATCAAGACAATTTCTGGAATTATAAGTGAAAGTCATGTGCAACGTGGTTGTAATCAGGAGCCAAAACTGGCATGGACTGGCATTGCCATAGACTAGTAGGAAGAGAGGTCTTCACACCTTGGACGCTTCTTCCAGTAGTTTTAAGTGGAGAATTGACTTTGCTTGTTAGTACAAGCAGCAGGACTCCCCAGAAGAGCAAGATGTTCTTGGAACATGGAAAAGTTTTGAGGGCAAGTCAAGTGGTAGCAAAGGGAAAACCTTACAGCCTCGTGAGGCATGAATTTGCTTCTGGGAAGGCTCAGAAAGGTACAGTCCTGGAGAAGCGTAAGTCATGGGGTTTTAACAACCCAAGAGGGTGGGAGAAAGAAGGTAAGCATATTCCCTCTAGTTCATTGTTTACCCATTAAAAAAACTATTTTGTTAAATTTTTTATATTAAGTACTTCTTTTAAACAACACATAACCATTTTTCAGAATTTCAATGGCAGTGGAAATTTATTGAAGGTAAACCTCCTGCAGCCTAGTAGTCATTAGGCATGTTGCATCTGAAGCCACCTTAAACACTGAGCAATTTCTCTGGTTTTAGTTACACACATAACAGGGAAGAATATTAAATATCATTTCATGATATCATATAGTGCATTAAGAACTAGTATTTTAGTCATGACAGTAGCATTAAAACCAGTGGGATCTGTTTTCCCTAGTCTCAGCCTGGCTCAGACATGCAAAAAAGCTTGCCATCTTAGTTTACTTTTGTTTTAACTGACTGGACAAAAAGAATCTATTCTCCTTTTGGTCTTTCCCTTTCACAGCTGAGAAGTGGATTCTCATAGTACAAATAGCAAGCAAGTGGATTGTTCTTTCCCATTCTATTAGATGAGATGAGGAGGAGGACTGGAAAAAAATAAGGGTTTAATGCAAGTAAGAATTCTGAGACAGGGCGCTGGTTTTGGTTTTGTTTCCTGTGGATATTGTCCACACCAAAACACAACTTTGAAGAATTGCAGAGACATCTAGTCCAACCAGGTTTATGCATTTTTCTTCATACTTGTTGAATTTATTAGTTCGGCATTTAACTTAATGATCAAGCCCTCTGTCATTTAAAAACCTGGCCTGTTGTAATAAGGGAGCAATCCATCAGTTCTCCTACCATAATTAATTCCTCCTTCCTGTGATATATCACAAATGAAATTATTTCATCTGTGGGTCCTCTACTTATGTCAAGAACTTAAATGCTTCTCAGTCCTGAAGTCTGGTATAATTGCTGGCACTTACTTGACTGCCCTACGTTTCCTTATCAGTTAAATACTCTGTTGTCTGTTATACCTCATCTTGGGACAGCCTGAAATCCTGAAATCGGCCCTTCCCTTTCAAAAACTTTAGAATAAGATGGAGATTTTGGCCAATGTTTCCAAGTTAGACAATCTGCCAAAATTGCTGTGACAAGGTATTATTTTAAGAATTAATAAGCTTATTTTCCCTCCCTTCAGACCAGGTGCAAGATGAATGGGGATACAGAGAAGCAGTTGCTTTTTTGAGATTTAAGTCTTGATGCAGAGAATAGGAAGGTAATGTCAGTTGCAGGAGGAGATGGCCAGGTAGACGCAATGAAGGAGCAGGAATGTATGTTTCGGTCGTAAATCAGATTAAACATCTAGGTCAATTTAAGCCTAGCATAAAACTGCACCTCAAGTCAGCAAAGTGATTTGCCAATTTCTTCTCCATTCTGCAAATACAGTGACAATTTTATAATTCACCCATAGGATACAATATTCATCTACATTTTCCTCTCCAACAGAACTTTTTAAACTCCAGTAGCTGCCCTGAAATTCAAGGTTTCTTGCATGTGAAAGAGCTGGGTAGGAAATCATGGAAGAAACTGTTTATGTGTTTGAGAAGATCAGGACTTTATTGTTCTACAAAAGGAACTTCAAAGGTAAGATTAAAAAAGAAGTTGCACAGTACTAGCATGTGAAAGCATTTTCTGCTTTTACAGTGGATATTTTTTGCTGTTTTTTAAAAATCTCCACACAGAGTTCCCTTTTTTAGTTCCATAGAAAAAGGTAAGTAAGGCGTGATGAATGCATGAACACAGCCATACAGTTTCATTATAAAATAAAAACAAACCAGCCAGGCACCATCATTGTGGCCACTAAAGTTGTGGTAACCTTCAGATTTCTCTGCACCAATGTAATATGCCAGGCCATTTATAATGTGATGGGCTTGCATAAGTATTTTGTGAGCTTCCTGTACCAAGCACTTTCTGCTGGTAGGCTGATATGTAAGGGGTGTGTGCCATGGCCACTTGAGGCTGCCTGGGAGAGGAGCAGTGTTTGTGCACTGCCCTCTGTTGGAGGCTGGGCTTGAGAGACTGCAGAGCTTGCACAACATCTTCCAAAACTTTTCACTTACCTGTGCTAAATCATGTTATTTCCCCAGGAGCCAAGACATTTGCAATTATTGGCTGACCTAGAAGACAGCAATATCTTCTCGTTGATAGCAGGCAAGAAGTTGTACAATGCCCCTGCGGAGTATGGATTTTGTATAAAGGTAAATCTTCTCACTGAGTTCTTCCCAAATTCCAGATGGCGTTGGTAGCTCAGAACTCACCCCAACCCCCAGCTAAATGGGATTTGTATGTAAAACTCTGCAAGCCTTTTCTGTCATGAGGACTTGATCTTTAACATCTTTCATTTGGCAGGCATGTCCTGTGAATCTTGTCATCATTTTATGTGACACTTTTAACACTTTATCTGGTGCTCCTTTGGTTTGGGAAATTTTTGTGCAAGAGCAGCTCAGTGCTGGAGCATGGTGTGCTTGTGAGGTGGCCTTGGTTCACCTCACAGATGAAAGCTTTTTGCAAGTTCTCTAATCAAATAGAAAAGTTTCTGTGGACAGCAAGCACCAAAACTACATAGCAGCAAAGGATCAAACTCTGATGGAGTGCAATTTTACCATTATTATGGGCCAGAGGTTTGCCTTTATTTAAAGAGGAAGACTGCATTGGAAAAATGAATGTAAGAATAACCAGTTGCCTTTAAAGATTTTAAAAACTGTAGTGCTGAAAGATTCATTTGGAAAGTATTTCAAAGGTTTGAAAAATGTAATTTTCTGAGAAGAAAATAAAGCTGGTTTTATGACATTAGTGAAGTAGTCTCCTTCCTAGCAGCCGTTCCAGAGCTAGACAACAAGGGTTTGCATCAAAGAGACTGGCTGCAGGATAGATCCTGATCTGATGGAAGAACACTTTCAGTTACCCGCAGTTACGGAAAGTTTCATCCTTCATTTCAAAATGGGGGTTTATAAAACTTCTCACAAATTTGAAAAAAAACCCAAAACAAATCAAAACAAAACAAAACACACACCCCCCAAAAAAAACCCCCAAAAACAAAACCAAAAAACTCCATAAAGAAATCCACCAAAAAAACCCTCCAACTACCAAAACCAACAAAACTAAGTGCCCAGGTCTGCTTCTGGCATGGCCTGCATACCTGGTTCCTATAAACTGCTAGGACTGCAGGTTATTTCAAACCAGAATCATAGAATACCCTGAGTTGGAGGGGATCTACAAGGATCAATGACCCCAGCTTCTGAAAGTCAGGAGGCACCAGCATTTGATCTTGTTGGACCCAGCTGAGAAAGTGGTTTCCTTCAAAGCATGCTCAGCCTCTCCTGAGCTTTAAATTCAGTGTGGTGGGAATTTTTTCTGGCTAGTTCTTTAGACTAATACTGTACCTGCCTTTACCCTGCTTACAGTGATTCTAAGCTTACAGTGCTGTTGGTTTTCTAATGAATACTTTCCTCTAATACATTAAAGCCAAACAGAGTGAGAAATGAAACTAAGGAACTGCGGTTGTTGTGTGCTGAAGACGAGCAAAGCAGGACGTGCTGGATGACTGCCTTTCGACTCCTCAAGGTAGCTAATCTCTTCTACTTTTGCAAAGCTACACCTAGAGTTAAGTGGCATGTGTTATTTTGTTCATGAGAAATTACCTATATGTTCTTAAATATCATCTGCTCCAAAACAGTATGGATAAGAGCAAAATGCCAAGCAGACCTGTCTCACCTAACAATTTAAGCACGGGACTGAGATCCGTTCCTTCCACATACGAATCAAGTATAGTCTTAGTTTTGGATCCAAATTTGAGATATGTGAATGAATTAAAAAATATGCTTAACAAGGTATTTTCAAGTTACTATAAAGCTAAAGAAAATGTTTTCATATGGTCAGAGGTTCCCTTTACCAGAACAGAATGCCTTTTACAATTTTTTTCCATTTTTCTGAAGGTTCTATTAGAAGAAGTAACAAAAATAAGTAACCCTATATCTGGGTGAAAGTTACTCATATCTGAGAGCACACAATGAAATTTCTTGGTAATATGACAGGAGACTTCACTGCTTTTTGAAACAAAGTAAGGATGGAGGGAACTGAGGAGAAAGCTGACTACTTTGTGCCCTTTAAATGAGAGAACTTTCCTGACATACGAAAATGTGCATAAAATCTGGTTTGGTACTATGTCTTTTTCTGACTGTGCTGCTTTGAAAACTCCTGTGTTTTTCTCTCTACCTTACTACGTTTTAAGTACATAAAAAAAATTACTTAGTTTTTAAGACACACCAAAAGATTATTAAAGGTGTACAGTCAGCAAAAAATAAGGCTTTGCCCCAGTGCTGCCCATAACCCTCCTTTTTATTCACCATCTCATTTAGCTTTTCACAGTCCTATATTACCCTGTTTGGAAGTTGTATAATCTGTTTCAGTTAGAACATTCAGTAAGCAATGTTGCTCTAGTTCAGCACTGTGCCTCTAGGGAAGGCAGAGCCGGTGTTTACCTACCATCCCAGCTACTAGTGTTGCTAAAGTTCATCATGTTCAACCAAGGGCATGATTGGAATTTAATCACCTTATTTTTTTAAGGATGAGAAAACTACCAAGTGATAGAGAAATTTATTGAAAGAGCTAGTGAATTACAGAGTTTTCATTATGAAAACTGAGTTTGAATGTCTTGTGTAGAATTTTTTAAAGTTCTAGAGGGTAAAAAGAAGGGAATTAATGTGTGTATTCTGATCTCGACTGGAAGCTTGTGTTCTACAAGAAAAACATGGTGGTAGCTGAGAGTGGCAAAAATAACCTATGTATATCACTCAAGCTTGTATTTTTTAAAATAAAACTTTTTGTGCATATTTACTCTTTAATTGCCACCTGTCAATCACTATTACTCAATGCAAATGGCTTTGGGAGAGCTTCTGATCAGGAAAATAATAAACTTAAATAATAAATAAAGGTGGCACCTTGCTCCAGTGTAAGTGGTATTATGAAATAACTACAGTTTTTTCCTAGGGCATATATTTGAATAATAATGTCCTTGTGTTTCTGTTGGCAGTATGGAATGCTACTGTATCAGAATTATAGAATTCCCCAGCAGCGAAAAGCCATGCTTCCACACTTTTCCACTCCAGTAGTAAGTGATGAACTTTACCTCACTGATGTATGATGTTGGAAAAGATACATTTGCTTTTGCATTTTAAAAGTGGAAAATTTTACGCTAAGAAATGTAAATTCAGCATTGTGTAGCAAATCAATGTAAAGTTCATGTTTTGCATGAGTACAGTTTCCGTGGTTGGCTCTCCATTATCTTAGGCTTACATGATCCACATGATTGAAAAATCTTGGCTACGTCATGCTCTTTGAGATGTACGGCACAGAGACATCTGGCTGTCTCTGCAGAAGCCAGCTTAGGTCTGGCAAAACTAACACGTAGATTTCCTAAAATATGTTGGGCCAAGAGCTGACTGTTAACTACCTAAAAGGGAATAGCCTATATTTGGATCCCAACTGGCCCTGAAAATTACTAGAATATAGTAATAGGGCAAGTGGGCAACTTGAGCAAACAGATTTTATTCTGAGCCTTTGAACTGTCTCCCTCCCCCATGGCTGAAAAAGAAAAAAACATCTATTTTTGTGTCTGTGAATCTTTTGAAAGGGGAAAAAAATAAGACGTATTTTCTGTGCTGTTGAAGGAGGACTTTGGACAGTCTTCTGAAACCAAAACAGTTTGAAATGAAACTCTCAAGCTGGGTTTTCCTTTTCCTGTTTTTTGAAATAAGTGAAAATTCCTTTTCAGAGAAGTGTATCTGAAAACTCACTAGTAGCAATGGATTTTTCGGGGCAAATAGGAAGAGTTATTGAAAATCCTGCTGAAGCACAGAGTGCTGCCTTGGAAGAAGGACATGCTTGGAGGGTAGCTATCTTCTCTTCTTTTCTATTTTTGCAATCAGTAAGTGTCTGTTGAGAGCCGAAACACAGAGTGTGCTATGATGTTAGTGCAGTGCTGGTCACAGTATAGCTTAGCTCCGACCTGAAGCAATCACACTGCACGCATGCAGATCTGAAAGTCAATATCCATCTTTAGCAAAACTGTCACATTCACAACAACCTTCTACCACTGCTTCTCTGTCCCCCTAGTGTCCAGAGGAAAGTTGAGGGGGAAAGCAGACCCACCAGAACTTTACTGCCAGTTTGCAAAACCAGTCTCTGAGGAGGAATATGTCAAATTAAATGCTTCCCCACATGGAAGAGGCTGGGGCTCTGACTAATGGCTTGCTCCCAGTAAGTTTAATTGCAGAATATACAAGAGGCAGGACCTCTTGCAATGAAAACTGATGTAACTTGTTTATAGTGTCTTGTGGACAGACAGCTGCAGTACAAGTTTTCCCACATGCTCGTCTTTTAGGGAAAAGGAGTCATTACTGAAGCATTAGCTGGTGCTTTATGTACGGGAGGGAAATACTGCTTGATTTACTGAGTGCCTGGTGTTTTGCCTGAGCAGAAACATATCAGTCTTTTCTTTTTTTCTGTCTTTTTTTTTCCTTTTTTTTTTTTTTTAAGATACTGAGCTTTCATCATTAACATCTGGCTTGTGTTTTAAGCCAACTGAAATGAGCTGCTGCTTGTAGATTAGCCCCCTTCAAAGTTGCATTTCTTTTTCTCATCCTTGCATTAAATCTGCCCAGGCCCCAGTTTCTTATAAATTAAATCTATATTGCATGTGCACTAATTCTTTTCTCCTGAGGCGTTAGTGTGGATTTAACGGTAATTCATTTTCTCTGTAGAAACGTAGCACAAGAATGAACATCTTGGGTAGCCAAAGTCCACTCCATCCTTCCACACTGAGTACAGGTAAATTCTGATGATTTGTAACCATAGTATCAGAGGCCTCTCTGGGTAAAGAAAAGGTACATTTCATATAGACACAGAATGCAGCCATGTAGTAAAAATGCCTTGATGTCAAATGCAATCCTTATCAGTTGCTTCTATGACATTAACATGCCTACACATACAGACAACATAGAAGGAACTTGTTTTCCTTTGGTGGACCACTCAAGCTTTTCTTTAGGACTAGTCTTTTGAAACTCATATTTTGTAAAAATAGATACTCATAAATGTTTCCATTTAAAAGAATCCAACAGTTAATTTGCCATTTTGGACAAGGAAAGTCAATGAGTGATCTTTTAATCTTTAAAGAGTATAAAAAAGAGTTTTCAAAACAGAATTTGTTCCATAATAACTGAAAAATGTAAAATATACAAGTCTTTGACATTTCTTTGAGACTGTAAATTCATTAAAACAACTAAAAATTTCATATTAATATCCTAGACTTCTTGGAGAAAACACAACTATTTTCTCTTGCTATTCAGTTAACAGAATTTTAAAATACCATTTGAAAAATGAAACAATAAAGATAATATTGGGGGCTAACTTGACTCTTGAAAGCACCATCTAAAGTGCAATTCTTTATTTGAGATTTAGAGGGACTTGTTTCTAACTCATTAGCTTAAACATTGATTTCTAAGGAAGTTAATCCCACTATGTTCAAGAAGCTATGAGAAGGCAGTATTATAAGAGACTTCTCTTGTTTACCTAATTGTATATTAGCAAATCAGAAAATATATGGAGATAATGCCTCTCTACTTCGTATATTAAGTAGATGCATTTTTTTATGTTGATTCCTTTTTTACATGGGTTGATGGAAGATACTTTATATTCTGTAAGAGAACTATACCCACTTTTAAAATGTTTAAATAATTAGTATATGGAAAAAATGGTTGTGTGTATAACTTTTTAACCATCCTCTCCCTCTTTTTCCTCTCTTCTCCAGTTATTCATAGGACACAGCACTGGTTTCACGGCAGAATCTCTAGAGAAGAGTCTCACAGGATTATTAAGCAACAAGGGCTTGTAGATGGGTAGGTATTCTTGTATTTATGATCTCACAGTAAGCTTTACAGACTAGAGCACAACTTCTGCTGTAATGGTTTACAGGTTTATGAGCACTTCTGAGTAACCTGATTGTTGAGTAGTCCCGTTATAACCTGCCTGGATTCAAAAAAGTCAGAGTGTGTTTGTAGGAGTGGATCCTAACTTTTAATCTGAAAAGTAAAATCTTAAGAATACAGTTAAGTGTCTTTCCTTTTTTCCAACAGAGGCAGTCAAGTTTTAGATGATGTGAGAATTCAAAAATAGTTAATCCTTGTAATCTGCATTGAGGACATATTTTTCAGGCAAAGCTGTACCTAATCATTTGCCAACAAATTTATAATAAGCCATCCGTGCTCTTCTACATGAATCAGAGCAGCTAATAGTGCTTGCTCACTATTTCTATTCTAGAGCAAAGAAATGGATATACCTGTTCCAGCACTCTCGAAAATGTCTGTGGTCGAGATTTAAGTATCTTCTAAGCATCTGTTTTCCTTATGTATATGGAGTTATGGTTATTGAAGGGAAGTTGCTTGAACTGCATTCCACATTGTTGATTTGTAGGATGGGAAAGGCATGGTTGCCTTTGGTTCACTGCACTCAGGGTTCAGGTAGAAACATCCATGTTGGCTTCGAGGAGACAGTGAAGTTCAAACCTTTCTTCAGTATTTTTTTACTCAGAAGCAACACTAATCTTTCTGAAGACTAAAATACATTAGGGAAGTAGAAATTGGTAGTGCACATATATATGTATTCATCAAGCAGTGTTTGCTTATTTTGGGGGGTTTTGTCTCGGCTAAGGCTAGACAGGGGGTTTTAGCTAAGCAGGTTCAACAGAAAAGGGAAGCTGAGAAAGCAAAGGAGCACTGCTGACTTTTTGAGTTTCTGGTTTTCTTACATTATAATCTTCGGCTCATTTTGTCTTGTTGCCTTAGGAATCTGGTGGCCCATCCTTCTTGAGGCCTTCATAAATGTGTTCATGTGTTTGATGCTGTGTTAAATTTGTGCCTAATCAGTTTACTCCCTGTGGAACGTGAAAATTGGTTAGTTTGGCCATAGTAAGGCCCACCAGCAGTGACAAAAGAACCATGTTACCCTATGTGCTCTGAGATCTAAGGATGATGATTTTCAGGGTGGAAAACTCTTGCCTAGGTTTTCCTGCTCTGTGTGTTCTTGAACAAAAGAAGATAGAAAGTTAACAGTCTCCTGATGGTTCATGGAAGAGGCTCAACACTGTATACAAGCAACTGATGGTGCTATCTTGGATATCCCTGGAAGTTCTTGTTGAGGATGCTCTCTTGGTAGTCATTTTTTGTGTGGAAGCTGGTTGCTTGCCAGCGATTGAGTGAACAGTTAAAGCATCAGCTGTGCAGACCTTTGCTTTGTGCCACCAGATTACTATACCATGCATTATCTGAAACAGCTAGATGAAAAATAATTGAGAGATACCTGCATGAACTGCAGTAACCACAGGGCAAGTGAGGTCTTGCTCCTAATTTATAAAGGCTTTTGTCCCTTTTCTACACATCTGGTCTTCCTAGGATTACCATGGAACTTTCAAATACCATGCATGGTTTCTGAGAGTGGCAACACATGCCTGTCCCTGACGACTGAACTGACTGGTTATGATGATGCATTTTTGTGGTACTGACATTTCTCAAATCAGTTCTGAGGAGCTGGAGTAAATTCTTTTGAGTTCTTAAAACTACAAGCAGTTCTTGCAACTGCACCTTGGAAAAGCGTGTTCCTGGCTTTGTGGTCATCAGTTAAGGGCCTGCCCCAGTCCTGTGCTCAGCCATCTCACAAATCCACTAGTGGCTAGTGCTATAAGCCTTCTGCCAAAGTTACATTCTTGTTTCCTGTGGTATGGAGGGGATCTGCTTCCTTAGTTATAAATGTCAAGGAGAAGAAACACAAGGTTTCTTATCTAGCTTTTTTCCTCCTCTTCCCAGTATGGATGTTAAATAAAGTCCATTTATTTAACATCCATAGGTAGGACTTCAGTTTAATTTAAAAATGACAGCTGTATGATGTTGGTAGCTGTACGCCTAATGTACATTTTTTTCCACTAATGCTGAGGAAAAAATGCTGTGACTGTTCTAGAGGAAAAAATCAGTGTGTGTTTACACCATCTTGATAATGTGGAAGCTATTTAACTGGTAAATAGTTTTAAGAAAGTATTGAGCTGTTTCTGTGCAATTGCAGCCATTTAACCTACACATAATTTGCTGACACTGGATTTTTGTTAACTGATGCAAGACATTATAGAGTGGGAACAGATTCCCATATATTACTTTCCCATCTACAGAAATTCAGATTTTCTCTAGAATTAAATGATAACTTCTTTTTCATGAGAGCACATATCATTAAAGGAAAGCTGAGTTAGAGGGAACCTTTTAAAAAGCCTCATAGATACATTCTTAGGGGAAGAACTACCATCATGTATCTTGCACTTCTTGTTTCTTCATCTGTTAATGTTGCATTGCCATGGTATAATAATTGAAAGCAAATTGCCAGTTACAGAATCACCTCTTAATGCAACTGAAGAAGAGTTCAGCAGTGACACAAAATTACTTAGTAGTTCTGATTATTTAAGAACAAACAGATGGGGATATTCAATTGTTCTTAAAAATGTTCTCTCCTAGATTATTTCTTCTCCGGGACAGCCAAAGCAATCCAAAGGCATTTGTACTTACGTTATGCCATCATCAAAAAATAAAGCATTTTCAAATCTTGCCGGTAAGTAGATTATTTTTGATACTGATAACAAAACGCAAAATTTTAAACCATAAAGCTTTTTCCAGTTTCTGAGGAGACCTCTTATTAATTACTGATGTAACTAACAAAGATGTTTCCATTAGAAATTAAATATAAACTGGATATTCTTTAGAATATTCTTTAATCAGTGAAATGTCTGATTAAAATTATTGATTAACATTGCTGGAAAACTAGTGTAAGTCGCTACATTACACAAGTCTGTGTAATGCACAGAACTTGTTCTCTGTGAATGTCAGCGACAACAGCAGCTGTTGTCTCCCTTCTCACTTAAGCAAACATAGAATAATTTTGGGAAACTTTAAAAAGTTTTATTCTGGAAGTTATCCAATAATGTTGAGCTTCAAATAAGGTTACACTGAGATGTTGGAAAACAATTCGATTTTTATCTTCATCCAAACAAGCATGAAAAATTTTAAGATTATGTAGACGTTTTTATTGTACCAAACCCTCTTCCATTGTTTAGCTGGCCAATTTTACGAACAGCTAACAAATCCTTTTGGGGTATTTTTGTTTTATTTTAATGAATGCCAGTGCTGTCTGTACAAGTTTCAATTACTCCGCTCACAAGTTTTCACTTCCGTAACAAGCTGAGTTAAGGTATGTTTTTCCTAGCTCTGTGCAGTTCTTTCATAAAGAACTGCAGGCACTGGGTTGTGTGGGCAACCAAGTGCCAACCAGGTGTCCATCATTTATTTATGTCACATACTGGTGATACTCTCTAAGTTTTTCTGTGTGTGTATCTCTTCATGTGCAGCCTAACTTGAAAAGAATGTTTTGTTTTCCTAGTGTGAAGATGATGGACAGATATTTTTCAGTCTGGATGATGGGAACACCAAATTCAGTGATCTAATCCAGCTTGTTGAATTCTATCAACTAAACAAAGGAGTCTTGCCCTGCAAACTCAAACACCACTGCATCCGAGTGGCCTTATGACCTCAAATCTGACTCTCACTGAAGACTGGATTTGATAGAAGAGTAATTGTAAGAGAACGTTGACACTGGGGAATTGGCAGATTTGTAAGTTGGTTAAAAAATAAATATTATGCACCTTGGGACTCTGAAAGGGATGGATTCGACAGGTGCCAACAGACCAAGATTGCTGGTTTGTCTAACACCTAAGAGTGATTGCTGCTGAGTGTCCCAGCATCCCAAAAATGGGGGGAGGGTCTGTAAAACAATGAGTAAATTTGAAACAAAACTGGAAAGTATCTTGGCTGGGCCACTTAACAGGAACAAGTGTGAAGAGAAATTTTTGAAAAGAACTCTTGCCCTGGAATAATCTTGACAATTAAGACTAGTGTGTTTACTTTTTGTATTGATCACTTTTTTTGCACTCCTACTTTGTTTCGGATATTGTATGCAGCCTATATTAGGAGCTGATGTGGCTTTTAAAATTCATGCAGGAGTTGGGTATTAATCTGCACCCTAAAATGTATGGAATGCTTCAGCCTAAAAGGATCTAGAAGAAAATCAAGAAGTGTGTGTGTGTGTGTACCCACATATGTCTCAGTACTTCTCTGGAGACCTGAGGTTCAATGATCTGCAGATGTCTTTGAAGAAGCAATGAGGATACAATTCTAAAAGAACATACCACCAATATATGTACTCTTAAAACTGTTGACTTGTAGCATAATGGCTGTAGTATGTTGATGGCATATTAGTGGCATCCAGTCATGCAGAGACTGTATTAGATTCTATGCACAAATTTTTATTATTGGAGTGGTGGTTTGTTTTTTACAGCCTTTTGACTGTTTTCCTGAGGAAACTTACTGTTACTAAATAGAGTAGGACTGAATGACTACACTTGTATTTGAAACCACCATTTTTTGTGAGAAGATTCTTCTGCAGGTAGTCTTAGTATGACAAAAAAAAAATTTAAAAACAGTGGTTTTAGCTTTATAGCTCCTTGAATTTTTAGACTGTTTCAAAGAGCTCATTCAGTATAGTAAAGCTACAGTGACACAACACTCTCCTGGGGATAGGGCATAAGAAGAACTGAACCCCTTCTGCTTTTTGTAGGGCCATGGAAGTTTACATGGTGAGAAGGAACATGCTGGGAATAAACAGATTTGATTGTGAAGTAGCTGCTGGCAATACCATCCATTGACATAACTGGTGATCCCTGTGTCATGTGTGCTACTGCACGCCAGTACCTGTGGCAGACAAGCATGTATCTTGCTCTGGTGCTGGTTTGTCATCAGAACTACGTTAGTGTTAATGTTTAAATGAATTATTTAATGTTTACACAGTAACTCTTTCTGATGATAAATCAGTATTAAAGTCAGACAAATCCCACCTTGAACCTGCAGTTGCAACCAGCTATTCCTTCAGCAACTGTCTGAACTGAAGTAACTTCCCAGTGCTTGGTGCCATTAGCCACAGTGAGAAGTATTCCACCGTGGGAACTTGCAGAGTGTAGTGCAGAACGAAGCATTTGTAAAATGGTAAATTATTTACACAGGCTAGTTAATCCTTAATATTTGCCACTGGGTTTGAAATCCTAGCCATCTGAAAGGGTAAAGAAGGAAAACCAATCCTATACTTTTAGGTCTTCATGTAGTGTTAAGAATAGCTTAAGACAAACCATAACCTGCCTGAGTCGTCCATATCAGCTTAAACTATGTCAATGGTATAGAAACACTGTATTTTAGTTTACAGAACACATTTAGTATTTTTTTCCATTTAATGTCTAGATACTAAAAATGAAGAAACTTGATTTTGTTTTTAGTAGAAGCCTTTTTTGTTTTATTTTGCTTTTTTTAATTGTACATAGTGAAATGAGTGTTCCTGCTTTCTAGACAATGTATTTTAAAACCTTGAAATTAAGCTAACTTAAGTCTGACTTCACTTTGCATGCTTCTATTTGGCCCCTATTAGGAGAAAAAAGATACTTGTATTGACTACATTACCAGTTTAATAAGACCATTTATGCTGTAGTTTTAAGTTTTTCTGTTTACATAGCTTAGTGACAACCATGCATTTTTCCCAGTAGGCGGATAGTATTTGCAGTGTTTCATATTTATAAAAAAAAAAAAAAAACAAAAAAACTTTGCATTTTATTTAAATTGAGAATAAAAGTTTGACTATGAACCATGATTTTTGTATGTAGATGGTTGACTTAGTATTTTGTACTCTTCCCAGCTAAAGTGAACTGTTTTGAGAAAGTGACCACCTTCAAAGTGGCAACAATCTTACTTAAGCAGATCACTGCTTTGTCTTCTTTCTGCTGGAAAACAGTCAATGCCACCTTAGTTTTCCAACAGATTCAGCTGGCTGCCAGCTCAGAATACCAAGGACTGAAGGACATTTGACTCTTATTTTTGTATTTAAATGACATGAATGTAAAGGGGATGCTCAGGGTTGTTTTGGAGCCTGTTGAATTTTTATCTTTTTGCCTGTGATTTTATTTTCTAAATAAATACTTCATGTAGCAATCTTGAATATGTTGAGAAGGAAAATGCCAAACCATTTTGGTAATGAGGTTACTAGTTAAGTTATGTTACGATAGGTGTTAAAGTACAAAAAACTTTTTATTTGTTAATTAATCTTGAAGAAACACGTGCCTCAGTTTAGATGTTTTGTCTTATCTTTTCTGCACTAAATACCTGACAGTTTGACCAATCAATGCACCTTTCCAGTGGCAAGACTTGCTTATCGTAAATTATATTGTCACAATGCAAGATTTAGTGACTGTAAAATGGAATAAAGTTTAAAGTTTCAGGGAATGCAAAAGGTATTAACTTAAGAGACAAAACCTTTATTCAATATGCTTTGCTTCATACTGTAAATAGCTTTTTGGCTTGTGAACCTAATTGTAATCTTTCAGGTATTTTTGTACAAATAAGGGACTGATATTCTGTTTCTTGTAATTAGAAATAAACGTTAATACAATGCTATTCATTTTATATTGGAATGAATGTCATCCTTTGGATATATCAGTACACTGTGTATCTCTTGCCTTAATTCAGGTTAATTGGGTGCTTTTAAGAAGTGCGAAGAGGAAAACACAATACCCAAGACACCTTTCTTCTGGTTGTTCTGTCTTTAAGATTCCTAATAGAATAGACTGCATTTTATTTAGAAAAGAACTTGTTCACTCCTTTTGTTTAAGAAAAATTACTGGGGATATTCTGCTATGATATTTACAGTATTCATTTGGGAAGGCTGCTAGAATCAGAACTATGACTAACTTTCAGGTCATAAAGTTATATAACTCATTGAAAATGCACACTGTGCATAAAACACTTTATTGGCCTGATAGCTGTTGGATCATAAAACTTTTCAATAGCACTTCCAGAAAGCAATTATATACCCCTCAAACTTACTCCTTGTATTTGTATATATTGGAAATCCTTGTATTTCCAGCCTATCGGAATTTGGATGGAAAAGCACCATCTGCACAAAAGACATCTTTCCTTAAAAGTCCAGGAGGGTGGAGGAGCGGGGTAGAGGGATTGGTGGTTCTTCTGGCAGATAGAAAAATAGAAGGTTGGGAATATTTCAGTTTTATTTTTTTTTTTGGACAGAATCCTTTCCTGTTTCCTCCTTGTTAATCCATAGAAGCCATCAAAAGCATTCCACTTCAAAACCCTGTTACACTCTTGCTTCTGCATGCTACATCTCCATGTGATGTCTCCTTATTACACTACAGCATGAGTTAATTTATATGTTAGCATGTTAACATTCCTCACGTTTTTTTCTATCTGGACATGCATGTTAAAGTGCTTAGAATTCACTGTCCTGCATGCAGCAACTTACTTTTTTCACTAAGTAAACAAAGAGGACTGCTTGCTTACAAAAGGTTTGAGGATGCCTATTTACTGCTTGGCTAGAGGAGGCCATACTAACATTGAAACTGACTCCCACTGTGATCATTAAAAGTCACAGACAATAATTCTACACAAACCTGTAGAAAAAAAAAATAAAAATCAACACCAAAACCCCACCTTGCTTTATTGTATATATTGCATTTGGAACAGACAGGAAGGTGGCATTAAAAAAAAAAATATGGTGAGATCTCAGTAAGCCTGCCCCATGGCAAGGTAGTGCTGTCAGCATGTTTGTCCAAACTGTCCACCTCTGTGGCAGATGCAAAATGATACCTGTGAAATCTGACCCTTGGCATTAGCAGTGGGTACTTGGGCTATCAGAACATTACCAGTACAAAACTAGTCTGGGCCAGAAGTGAGTCTGTGGTACAGATTTTAATTACTTGCCTGATAGGTTTGTGCTTCTTTTACATTAGTTGCAGAACAACAGACACGATCAGACATCTCATCCCACATAAAGCATTCTAGCAAGAAGTTCACCATGCAAAACAGCTTAAATGCATTTGGGCCTATAAGTAAATTCCTATCAGACTCATATTTTACAGCATGTGGCTGCAGGACTTTCATCCTGATACAAACAACTCTTAAATTAGAATTACTTTAACACTAAATTGTTGCTTCAGCCTGTACCAGCAAAACTAGATAAGAAAAACATCACCAGATGAGCCATTTCCCTTCAAGTTGAACTTTAGATGACTTTTGGTCTTTGTTACTGCTAATTTAGTAATGCTTTAATCTAGTTTGTCATTGTCCAGTCTGTAGACTGCTTTGCGTCTCAGACATTGTTTTTCTGACATCTTGGAAACTTCAGTAACAATGTCAGCAGATGGAGAAGAAAGATATCTTCCTCTGAAATATCCATGCTACCTTCATTTGGGTTGCTTCTGCATGCTAAATCTTAAATCTTCCATAACCTGAAGCACAATTTAATTAGTATTTGAAAATCCAACATAACTACAACTACGTCTAAGATCTGTATGATTTTCATTAGATATTATGATCAGTCACATTTGAGACTTGAAAATGAATTCATTTGTGTAACACACATTGCAAACCCTTAGCCCAAAGACAATTCAGCTCTAATTGGTCATCATTTTGCACAGATACCAGCAGATGTTTTGGCAAGAAACAAAGGTTCACACAGGACACTAAACTGTGATTAACAGGGTCTTACAGCACTTGTTAGTTGCCCAGGTTTGTTATGCTTTTCTATAATCAGATGTTTTCCATCCCTTGGCTGCAAGATCCTGGTGCCACAGTTGGGGAATAGGAAGGTGTGATTACAAACAGCTGCAGCTGAGCAAAAATATAGCCTGAGTTTATGGGCCCTGAAGCTCAGCTTGGCTGTGCTCAGAGGTACAACTCCTTAGAGCTCAGGAGAGAGACAGGGAGGGAAGTGGAAGGGAGAAAACAATTACTCTTGGGCAGTATAGTCCAAGGGGTGGTTTGGGTGTGACTAGGAAAGGAACACAGTGAAGACAGTGCTGTGATGCCTTGAATGCTGCTCACCACTCCCCAAGAGTCAGTTCCCCTCCTCTTCCCTCAAACTTGTGAAGACACTACATAAAGACTCCCATTGTATTTGCCCTTTGCAACACATTCTCCAGAGGTGTTAGGACTGGCATCTTGCATTACCAAGGAGAGAAACAGCAGTGGAATTGGTCTTCTCTATAACCTGCCCATTCTTCAAAAACAACCTGTCCAATCCAACTGCCATTAGAAGAAGAGGAAGGTGAGAGTATGGTAGTATGGTTCTGCCAAGAACAATGATGGCTAAAGCAAATGGCTAAGAACAGTCCTGAAAGTGTACAATATCATTGCTCCACAAAGAATCCTAGGCACATCCTATTCTAAATAATTTTTTAGACCTTTTCATTATTTGATTTCCTCCATGATACTTCTCTCTGCTGCTGAATTTGTGCATGATAATAATGTGCTCTGTGTGACTTACCAGCTCCTAGTTTTCAGGCTGCAGCACTCTCAGAATCAAAAACAAATAGAGAAATGAGGCAAGCTGTGAGGACTAGAGCTTCCTGAAAAGCAACTCCACAACACACCTAGTTATGAAAGAATGTAAGTTGGTAATTATAGAATTGGTGGATAGAAGACATTTGTGGTTTTTTTTCACCAGACAATAAGGTTTGTGAAAACGGCTGGCTAAACAAGGGGGAAAGTCATTGAAGGCTTATAAAGTTTGTCTCAAAATACTTAAAATCAATTGCTGGAACAAGCATTTTACCTACTTTAGAAAACAGTGCTTCAGAGAAGCACATGTACCTGGGAAGGGATTGCATCTTCTCTCCCTAAAAGTATAAGAGAGCAGGAACTCCAATGACAGCAGAAAAGAAGATTTAGGATGCAGTAGAAATAGAAAACCAAACATGAGGGTCAGAGGAACAATCAAATATATAATAAAACAGTTCAGTGAGCTCATATAATAGATTTATAGATAAACATAGGCAGCTGAGATGAAACAAAACACTTAATTTTGAGATTTTTTTGATACATAAGTCACCTGAAGTATGCAGAGGACCAGTTCAGGAAAACCACAAGCATTTCTTGGTAAACTGCTCATATAATCTCTTGCATTGTCCACCACAAAATGTAGCACGTGACAAAAGTTCACATGGGTTCACAAAGGGCTTCTACCACATCATGATAGAGAAAACTCAGCTGATGGATAATAACTACAAAAATACCAATTTTTTTCTCTGAAGGTCCATTGGTCACATGTCACCAAGTGCCAGGAGCAGTCTTCAGGGGAAGAATCATTACTTGACAGCACATATATAAATACATCTTCCCTGCATGTCCACTACTAAGGCTAGAGACAAGGGCTAGAAATACTTTTTATCTGATCCAGGAATGTGCCCACATGAGGCCTGGCTCATACAGAAGCAACTGAAGGTAGAACTTAAGACCTGAGGAATGACCAAGAAAACCGGCTCTACAGTCAACTGGAGGCTCCCTTTGACTGAATTAAGGCTGCCCTTAGCGAAACAGCCATGGAAGTATTGAATTTGCTTCCTACCACCCCACCCCATGAAGTGATACCTCCACGGTCTGCAAGAGCTGTCCTGTCCTCATGTGCCTTCCCCTGCTCCAGCCTTCCACTGAGAGGGTTTGCTGTGGGTGTGGAGGCTGCCACAGCAGAGCTGAGTCCATCAGGGCTCTGAAGTTGCTCAAGAATAGCGTATGGCTTCATTCAGCCTCAAATCTGGGTCATAACTGACAGGGACTGAGTTTTTGAGGTATCCTCTAAAACAGGCTTTAAACAGAGAATAGGTGCTACTCCCTTTCAACTCAGAAATGAGTATACTAGAAGTCATGTATAAATGGGTATCTCTGGGCATTTTTGTTCAGCGGTGTGGGACGTGTTGTGAAGGGCTCCCCTAGGTAAAATGCAGGTTTTCCTTACACCATTGACATCTGGGGAACAGAAAGGGGCGTGCACCTGCTCAAACCAGGTGATTTTTTCTTGCTGAAAGCTATGGTGCAGCTGGAGGGAGAGCGCTGTGATGGGGTAGGCAGGTCAGGTGTGGGGGAGCCACCCACTGCTGTTCAGGCAGGGAGAGAATGGAAAGAGTAAATCACACAATTTTTAGGGTTGGAAGAGATCTCTGGAGATCTTCCAGCCCAACCTCCATGGCATGGCACACTCACCTAGATCAGGTTACACACGAACGTGTCCTGTTGAATTCTGAATGTCTCCAGACACAGAGACTGCACAAGCCTCTCAGGGCAGCCTTTTCCACCCTCAGTGTAAAGAAGTTCTTCTTCATGTTGAGATGGAACTTGTGTTTTAGTTTATGGCCATTGCTCCTCATCCTGTGTCTGGGCACCACTGAAAAGTCTGGCACCATCCTCTTGACATCCGCCTTTGAGACACATCAATTTAGGCGCATCGATGAGATCAATTGCTGGTGCCCAGCCTGGTTCCATCCCTCCCTGGAGGATCCTGCTGCCGGATTGCCGTCCAGCAGCAGGCGTAGGAGGGTGCTGGGCTCTGCCCTGCCCCAGGGAGGGGCTCACCCGGGCTGCTGCCCTGCCAGGGGCCCGGAGGGACTGCCGACCGCGCCTGATAAACACGAGCTGGTGACAACGGAACCCCATGTTGCTGATTTGTAGTGTCCGGTTCTGATAAGTCTAAATCCTGGAGTAAGTCGCATCAGGGCGGATCAGCTGGCAGAAAGCCCGGGCTGTGCCCGGCCCCAGAGCTGGAACAGGCCGGGCTGGCGAGGCCGCAGGGCCGCGGGCACGACGGGCTCCGTCCCCTGCCCCGGGCCGGCAGAGGGCGCGGCGCAGGGCCGGCCCTACGCGAGGGTGCGAGGTTTTCCCTTGGTTGAGGTTCCCTGGGCCTCGTCTCCTGTGAATTCGCTGTAAAACAGCTCTGAGCGCAGGCCGGGTGCCTCCGGCGGGGCCACTGCTCCAAACGGCAGCGCGGCTGGTACCGGCGCCCGCCCCGTCCCCGCCAAGAGCAGCCAGGAGTCCCGGTTTGTGCACATGAGGGTTCCCCCTCCCGGCAGTGCCCGTGAGGCCCTGGGAGCTCTGGGCTTTCCCAAGTTGTCCCAATCGCTTGCTCGTGTGACTCGCCAGACATCTCCGTGGCGTGGACGTCCTCGTCGGCGTCACCCTGGCAGAGGCAGGATGTGGAGCGGGGCTGCTGGCTCACTCTTACCCCTGTCTTGTTGGATTTTTCACTTAAGGCTCTGTGAAGAATTGAGAAATCCCACGTCCCTCCTTATGGCAATGGCTGTGAATTGCGGCTGAATGAGCGCACAGGTTTTCTGTTTTCCCCGTGTTGATAAAGAGCGGCTGATAGAGCTGACACAGGGCCACGCCTGGTTAATGGTTAAACGGAGGAGTGCAGGGCGAGCACAGGACCCGTGAAGCCTCGGTAGTTGCTGGAAAAACCTTAGAAATTTCTTGAGATTAAAATTCCTTAGCCACTCCTGGTGATCCTTCTTCGCAGAGTGGCTGTAAACTGTAGGGAACTAAAAACCTGTTTCCAAGATACCTGAAAAAGGAGTGAAATCCAGAGAGAGGTAAGGATAAATTCGGTAATGTCTGAAAGTGAACCTAGCTACCTCTGCCCTTTCACCAAATAATCTGATCTAACAAATTCATATAATTTGTTAGGTGTTAAACTAGTCAGTGTTTAAAAGTGCAGCATAATATGCTAAATGTAAATATTTTAATTGACATATGCTTAAGCCAGTTTTGGTGAAGGAGTCAGGAGTTCACGAGGTATTTTGAAATCAAAGCTTTGCAATTCACAACATTTTTAAGAGAGCCTCAACTGCTGCTAAAAAATTGAGTTGAGGGCATTGCTGCTTAAGGGAAGCAGTCTGAAGGGATGGCAGTACTAAGTGATGGTGTACTGGGCAGTCTTGGAGCTGGATCCCAGATCCCAGCTAACAAGGTAATTTTATTAATCTTTCCAAATTTGGTCAGAAATAAAAGCTCCTATTTGTTTGAAAATTTTGTGCTTCTAGTCTTTGAGCTTGGTTTCTGAAATGAATGGGCCAGGAG
>VWZS01010499.1:236808-288383 GCA_013397075.1 Rhabdornis inornatus | reverse complement strand
TTCCCAGGATCCAGGAAGGGCTCCTTGGCCAGATGTGTCCCCTGTGCCCAGGTGTGAGCCATGGAAATGTCATTCCAGCCACAGATCCAGCAGGATGTGGGAAGCAGCTGGAGGACCTTTGGAAAGCTCAAAGAATTGGGATTGTTCACCTGGAGAGGAGAAGGATCCAGGGAGAGCTCAGAGCCCCTGCCAGGGCCTAAAGGGGCTCCAGGAGAGCTGGAGAGGGACTGGGGACAAGGGATGGAGGGACAGGACACAGGGAATGGCTTCCCCCTGCCAGAGGGCAGGGCTGGATGGGATATTGGGAAGGAATTGTTCCCTGGCAGGGTGGGCAGGCCCTGGCACAGGGTGCCCAGAGCAGCTGTGGCTGCCCCTGGATCCCTGGCAGTGTCCAAGGCCAGGTTGGACATTGGGGCTTGGCGCAGCCTGGGACAGTGGAAGGTGTCCCTGGCCATGGCAGGAGGTGGGATGGGATGTCCTGTGAGATTCCTTCCATCCCAAGCTGCTCTGGGATCCCATGGTCCTGTGACCTGGGTGCTCTGCTTGTGCCCAGCTCCACCTGGCAGCTCCTAAATCACAAGTTCAGAGTTTATGGGTAATTTCCTTGCTGAAGAACCAGTTTAATTTTAGGAACACTGGGTTTTTTTCTGCTCCCAGCACATTGAGGAACACACGTGGAGGGAGCTGCTCAGGCTAATGAACCCCCCAGCAGGGGAGGAAACAAAGCAGCCGCCACAAAAAGCAGCAGCAGGGCCTGTGGACAGCTCAAAGTGCCTGGCAATGCTGGATTCAGACAATGCAGCCTTTTTTTGGCGTTTCCCCATGGGGAAGAGGAGACAGGGCTGGCTTGAATGAGGCCATGTGACTCCTAATTACGAGGGAGATTTTTTTGGAGGAGCAGATCTTTCCCTGAGGAAATCCCTCCAAAAGCAAGGACAGATGAGCTGCCCTTGCTCAGGATTAGCAGCAAGGAGAGCCCGGGTCCCTCTGTGCCTCCACGGGAGCTGAACCCTGCCAGAGGCTCGGGATGCAGGGAGCAAAGGCACAGATGGGTCAGGGAATGTGGAATTCAATCAGGTTTGTGTGGAGAGAAATAAATACAAATCCCTCTGCCAGCCAGCCCCAGCAGTGGAGGTGTCTCACTGTGACATCACTGTGTCTCAGACTCAGAGGGGGACTCGGAACCTCTGGGAATTTCCTTTCCATCTCCTGGTGCTCCAAGTTTCCAACCTGAGAGTTCCCAGCTCCTCAATCCCAAACTCCCCTCCAATCCCAGGCATGGAATGACTTTTTGTATCTGAACCCTTTCCAGAAGAACAGGTTTTGGCTCAGAGGATTTATCCATCATGTCCCAGCACCAGCCAAACTGAATGAACCAGATTTATCCTGGGGAGGAATTCAGTCCTGGATTCCACAACCCAGAACACAGTGGGAGCCTCGGATGCAGACCTGGAGCCCCACAATGCAGGAAGGCTCAGTGGGGTCTCAGGGCTCCTCTGATGCCTGCAGAGAGCAGAAACCCCCCAAAATCATCCAGCCCCACTTTTGGGATCACCACAGGCAGGAAGGGCTGCTCTGGGAACATCTCTCCCTCCTCTGATGGTACAGAGGGAATGCAGACAGCTCCAATGAGACATGGAGCTTTCTGCCAGGGGGGATGGATTCAGTTCCTATGGAAAAATCAATCTATTTATTGCATTTCCCAATATTTTATGACATGGTTCCCCCACCCTCTGCTCTCTGGGTTAGAGGGCTTCTCTAACTTCTCCCTTCATTTCATGGAATTCACTTAAAGTCATAAATACAAAAAATCAGCATTATCCTTATCCTGATCCTTTGCTGATTTCTTTGCTCTGCTCCACCACCAGCGCAGATGGGCTCCTGTGGGAACACCTTTCCCTCCTCTGATGGAGACAGGGAATGCAGACAGCTCCAGTGAGATATGGAGCTCTCTGCCAGGGGGGATGGATTCAGTTCCTATGGAAAAATCAATCTCTCTCCAACCTAAGGAGGGGAAATGGAGCATGAAAAGTTCACCCCTGGTTGCTGCAGTGATGATTTAGGTGGGGATGAGGTGATCCCTGAGCCCTGACCTCCCCAGGCTCTGTCTTTCCCTGTGCCTCTCAGTGCTGGAGTCATCCTTCCCTCAGCTCTCTCCCTGTTTATTGTGTTTCCCAATATTTTATGCCGTGGTTCCCTCACTCTCTGCTCTCCGAGTTACGGAGTTTCCACTTCTCCCTTTATTTCTCTGAATTCACTTTAAAATCATAAATATGAAAAATCAGCACCATCCTTATCCCAACCCTCTGCCTTTACTCTGCTACACCATCAGTGCCCTCCCTTTTCCATTAACCAGTTTTTCCTGAGACCCAAAATATTCCTTAAAAATCTTGGGAGGTCGAACAGCTGGAAAGGATAAACACTACATTAACTCCCCCACAGGTTACAATGAAAAATTGGGAATTTTAGGGGCATTACAGCAGATCCAAGAGGTTGAGAGGGGCAATGCTCAGCTCTGAGCAGCAGGAAGGCTCAGCAGGGAATTCCAGAGGCACACAAACACCCTCTGGAGCACGCACCACACCTCTAAATGTATGTAGATATATATAAATGTATATAGGGAACAGTGTCACCATGCTGGCCCGGGACATGTCCCTGAGGCCACAGGAATGCTCCAGGTGCTGACACCCCTTTGATGGCTCCTTGGAAGGGTCAGTGGCTCCTTGGATGGACTGGTGGCTCCTTGGATGGGCTGGTGGCTCCTTTGATTGACTGGTGGCTCCTTGGATGGACTGGTGACTTCTTGGATGGACTGGTGGCTCCTTGGATGGACTGGAGGCTCCTTGGATGGACTGGTGACTTCTTGGATGGGCTGGTGACCCCTTGGATGGGCTGATGACTTCTTGGATGGACCAGTGGCTCCTTGGATGAGATGGTGACTTCTTAGATGGGCTGGTGGCTCCTTTGGTTGACTGGAGGCTCCTTGGATGGGCTGGTGGCTCCTTGGATGGCCTGGTGGTTCGTTCAGTGGCAGGGGACAGCTGGCCCAGGAGGTTCTTGGAGCTCTCCCCACCCCTTTTTCTGAGTGGGCCCCTTTTGGGGCTGCAGCTGAGTTTTTCCTGCCTAAGCCAGCAATTAACACCAAGTTTAATCTTGGCACAAAAGCACATTTTCCTTCCACCCTCAGCTCCCTTCTGTCACTTTTGGAGCCCCTGGCATTCCAGATCCCTTTTCTGTAGTTTAAGGACTTTTTTTTAGCTGCTCCACCCCACTACCCGCCCCCCCCCAAGCCTGCTGGAAGAGTTGAATTTTTCCCTTTGCTCCTGACAGAATCACGAATCCCTTCTGCCCCAGCCTCTCATCAGCCACCTTAAACCAGGCTTTGTGCTGCTTGGAACCTGCTTAACCTTTAATTCCTCCTTTTAAATCCCTTTAGCTCATTCCCAGCTCAGACTGAGCTGTGAAAGACGGTGGGAAAGGTGGAAAGGGGCCCTTGGTGTCCTTTGAATTCCTCTCCTGCTCTGCAGAGGGATCCTCTGGAGGGGTTCCTGATGGGAGTCGTTAATGTTGCTCAGGCAGAAATGATGAGGGAGCTGCAGGAATTCGTGTGGAAGGAGGAAATCTATTTTTATCCTGAAATCTCTATTCTTGTGTGCTTAAACCAACCCCTGATCATTTATGGTCTATAAGTGAAGGAGATCAGTCCTGGGAGAAAGAGATCGGAGGAAATTCTGGGAGGGTTGAGGACTGGAAGGGCAAATCTTTGTGGAGATTTCTGGAAAGACTTTGTGCAGAACAGGGGTGGGAAATGGGAGGGGCTGGGAGAGGCTGCTCCCTTTGGCTCTGCAACCTGAATGGAAAATCTGGAAGGGTTCAAGATCATGACAAGAGAGACCTGGAGGGGCTGGAGCGTGTCCAGGGAAGGGAACAGAGCTGGGGAAGGGGCTGGAGCCCCAGGAGAGGCTGAGGGAGCTGGGAAAGGGGCTCAGCCTGGAGAAAAGGAGGCTCAGGGGGGCCCTTGTGGCTCTGCACAACTCCCTGACAGGAGGGGACAGCCGGGGGGGTCGGGCTCTGCTCCCAGGGAACAGGGACAGGAGGAGAGGGAACGGCCTCAGGCTGGGCCAGGGCAGGCTCAGGTTGGATTTTGGGAAGATTTCTTTATGGAAAGGGTGGTCAGGCACTGGCACAGCTGCCCAAGCAGTGATGGATCATCATCCATGGAAGTGCTCACAAACCTGTGGATGTGGCACTTGGGGACAAGGCTCAGTGCTGAACATAGTGGTGCTGGTTCAAGGGTGGGACTTGATCTTCCCAGTCTTTTCCAACCTTAAAAATCCCACAATCCTGTGGTTCCACTGATTTCCTATGGGACAGAGAATAACAGATCCCACCTTCTGGGGCAGAGGAAGAGTTCAGGTTTTTCCCTGTTGGGAAAGGGAAAAGTTGTGCCAGGGGAGTTTTAGATTGGATAGTAGGGAAAATTCCTACATGGAAGAGGTTCTAACCCTTAAATACCCTGCTGCTCCCTCTCTTCCCACACTGCTCCTCTCCTTTTTCCTTGTGCTAAATTTCTCCCTTTTTCCACTTCTTCCTTGACCTTTCCACTTTTTTTTTTCCTGCAGCAATTCCAAGTGCCAACCAAACTAGATCCATACCCAAAAAACTGCTGCTTATTCAAAACCTCCAGGCCAAGCAGCCCCAGGGAAAGCAGGCAGGGATCTGATCCCTCAGCTCCACAGCCTGATTAATTCCCACAAAGTTCTCAGTGCCTCTTTCCCCAGCTTTTGCCTGAAATGTGGGCAGGCCAAAGCACAATAATGTAAGTCACTGAATTATGTGTTTAATAGGCAGCAAGTAGCCAGGAGATGAAAAATCCAGGCATTGAATCTATAAATTATTACATTTAAAAAGGCAACAAGACATCTTTGGTCAGGAAGAAGCAAAAATGCACCTTACAAGCTTTTTACTGAAACCTCCTGGTGTGCTCACAGCTCGCTGCCATCCTGCCTTGAATTGTTGCTTCAATTCTTGTTTTGCTTGTCACCTTTCTCAATTATTTGTAAAAAAGGACCTAAAATAGATTTATATTTCTCTGATTTTATTAGACATTAAAAATGAGAAAGCTGAGCCGCAGCAGTTAAATAATTTATGGCCTTTGCTAGCAGGGCAAGAAGACCTAAAATAAAAATAAAACTCATGTATTGAAAACATAAGGGTTTGTGTCTTAATGTTTTTTTGCCCACTGGTTTGTCTGGCTACAATTTGAAATAAATATTCAGTCTATGGAGAAGTTTCACCCACATCTCACAGCTACTCATTATCATCAGGTTCTACCCAGCAATTCCTCCCAGAGCCATCAGGCTGGAGCTGATGTGTGCTTGGATTTCACAGTGATAAGGCAGAGCCAAGGCAGTGCTGGGTGCATGGAGAGGCATTTATTGTAAGTGGTGAATTCAAGCGTTAAGCACTGATGTCCTTTTCCATGCAGCTTTGAAATTCCGTATGTTCCCCTCTGGTTGTTCCAGTATTGTCATTAACTCCCCCCAGAGAGGCTCCATGGAACAGCCTCTGAGCCCAGCAGCTTCCTCAGACACCCTCAGATGCTTCATGGAGTCTCTGAGTGTTTTGGGACACCAAGCTGGCCTGACATTCCTCCTGAATTGCCAAATATTCCCAACTCCAGCACTTGGCTGGTGCTCTTAGGAGCTGAAGGTATTTTCCATTTGGTGCCCAGAAATGCCAAGGGCAAATTCCAGCTATCACAGGGCTTTTATTCCTGCTGGAGCTGTGAAGATACAACTACAACTGAGAGGACAGAGTGGCTAAAAACTGAAAAAGAGGAAGTTAAATGGGATATTGGGAAGGAATTGTTCCCTGGGAGGGTGGGCAGGCCCTGGCACAGGGTGCCCAGAGCAGCTGTGGCTGCCCCTGGATCCCTGGAAGTGTCCAAGGCCAGGTTGGACACTGGGGCTTGGAGCAGCCTGGGACAGTGGGAGGTGTCCCTGCCATGGCAGAGGGTGGAAGGGGATGATCTGTAGGATCCCTTCCCACCCAGAGCACTCAATGATTCCGTTATTCCATGCCATGGATCTACCTGGTGACCTCCTCTGCCAGCCTTGGTGGGCAGCACCACATGGAATAAACATCCAGAATAAGCAAATTTTCATTCCTGAGCTTCCAAACTCCCCCTTTGCTGTCCACAGGGCTCTGTGGCTGATTTAATTTGCAAGCAGGAATAATTTATTCCCCCTAAACAAACACTCTGCCTTTCACTCTTGTTGACATCTCTGCTGTTCCAACTCCCCTTGAGAAGTTCCCAGTCTTTGCCATGTCTTAGAGCAATGAGTTCCACAGTTAATTATCTGTTGGAAAAACCAATTACAATTAAACAAACAAAAGCCAGGCCCTGCTTCTGCCCAATTTTCTTCATTAGTCTTGTCTTGATAAATGTCAATAAAGTTTAATTCTGAACAAGCAGAGTCAAGATTCTGAGCACACCCAGTTGTCCTCCAGTTTGCTTGAGATGATGTTCCCAGATTTCATCTCCATGAAAACCCTGTTGCTGTTTCCTAAATCTCCACTCATCATTTTGCTGTTCCTGCAGCCTCCTCTACTCTTATCCCACCTTTTGGAAGTTCCTTTTCCAGCAGGGCCCACGATGAGGTCACCTTGTTTGGGGATTGTCATTGCCAAAGCACTCTTTTCTTTGTGGTTTTGGTTTTTTAGGCCACAACTTCCTGTGCCACGGAAAAAATGGCCCAGATCGTGGGATACAAAGCTGAAAGGAGCCTCAGGGGATCCTTTAATCCAACACTGGAACTGAAGCACAGCCAGGGATCAACTCTTAATAGATGGATTAATAAAGATCTCTCCTGCAGTTGTCCCCATTTAATTGTCCTTCATCTGTTCCTGTGCATTTCTCTCTTGATAGGCTGAAGGTTTTTCCTTGTTTTATTACTGAAATATCTCCTATTGTTCATTTTTGGCTGTTTCACCCTACACAAGGTGCACATGGAGTTGTTATTCTTCTCTTTCTAAGTGTATTCATGTTGTGGGAGACTGGAATGTTTTCCCTCAATTCCTTTTTTTTTATTTTTGAAGGGAAGAATTACCAATTCCTCTCATTTACTGATTTCTCCACAGGGAACCTTTTTTCCTGGTTTTCCTCCAAGATCCCAGCATAACATCAAAGTCCATTGACAAGAGAAGCCATGGCACTGAGCTGGTGGCTTTCCATGTGTTAATGCCTCCTGCTGCTGCTGCATTCCAAGCTCAGGTTCAGCTTTCTGGCTCTTCATCCACTTATCCTCAGGAGCTGGAGCAACAGGACACAGGGAATGGCTGCAGGCTGGAACAGGAAGCTTTAGATGGGACCTCCTCTCCTCCTTCCAGTTCCTGGCTGCTGCTTCCATGCTGGGCCCCAGTGGGAGCTGGATTTATTCCAAGTCATGCCTCCAATTCATCAGGATCGTGTTCAGCTCAGATTCCATCCTCCAGAGCACTTTGAAAACTTCCATGTTTTTGCCTCAGGACCCCTGAACAATTCCTGTTCTGTCCCTTCTGAACTCCTGAGAGAGGCTGGGAGTGAACTCCACGGAAAGCTGAGGAGACGCCAGGGGTGTCACAGCAACCAGAGTTGTGCCATTCACATTTTTGTGGACATTTTGGGCACGTTAATGAGGTGCTGAGGTTGTCAATCACCTGCCAGAGCACACAGGACACACTTCAGGCCAAGGCTGAAAGGTGTCCTGCCAGGAACAGGGGGAGAGGTGGCACAGAGGTGTCCCCAAAAATGCAGGACACAAGGGTGAGGCAGCTCCACCACTGGAGGTCTGCAGGGAATGTGTCAGGCATGGCTTTTCCTACACAACTCCTGCAGCTCCTTCCCACGATGATTTTTCCTGGAAATCCATTTGTTTAAGAGCAAAGGAAGAAATTTTGATAGATTATCTAAGAGTTATCCCAGGGATGGACCAGCTGGGAACAATGGCCACACAAGAGTCCATTGTGAGTGAACTTCTTGGGGTCAAAATAGACAATTCCTTGGAGCTGGATACAGATCCCATTGTGTTTTGTGATTATTTCATCCCTCAGCTTTTCTGTTCCCAAATCTGAGATTTTTGTGTGGTCAAAATAAACATTTCCTTGGAGCTGGACACAAATTCCATCGTTTTGTGATTATTTCACCCCTCAGTTTTTCTGTTCCCAAATGTGAGAACTATTCCCCTGACCATTCCCTGGTGCTGGATGTGTTTCCTGGGCTCAAACCCCCTCCCATTAGTGATGTTGCTGCTGCCTGGAATGCTGGAAAATCCCTGTGCAGGGGTGGCCATGAGGAGGGGGCAGAGCATTTGGGGTGGGGAGGAGTGTTTTGCCAGTCTCTGGAAGGTCAGGGTAAGGGGTGGGTTGATAATTGCAAGGTTTGTGTTGATAACTGTGAGGTCTGGGGAGGGAAGGAGCACAAATCCACTCTGTTTTCCAAGAGCAGGCAGAGGATCCATCTCACCTGTCCAGACACTGCCTGTGGTGCCAGATTAGTGAGAATTTTGCTGTCTTCTACCTTCAAAGCTTGAAACCAAAGCTGCTGAAAGGGCCCTGTCTGCCAGCACCCCCAAACTGGGCTGGGAATCACCCCAGGCTCTGCCCACGTGAGGCTTTCAGGGATGCTCATCCCCCAGAGCAGCTCAGATTTCCCAGAGTTGCAGCTCTGGGATGTGGGACAATGTCAGAACCAGGGAAAATCCCGTGTGCCCCTTTCCCCTCTGACCAGAGCAGTTCTTGTACCAAGGACAGGACATGAGGCTGTTCCCCCAGGAATTGTTTTTGCCATATCCAGGTGGGCTCTTACCTCATTACCTCATTATCCTCCGGGTGCTTATAAACCACAGCATAATTATATGTATCATAAAACCCTGTGTTTTTCCAGGTGCTGAGCTTGGACTGACCCATCTGCACTTCCCCAGCTCCCCAGTTATTCCTTTTTAATGGCAGATGTTGTAATTATTCCCTCCTACTCTTCCAGGATTTCCCTCTTCCTCCCCTTTCTCTCCCAGGTAAAAGCTGAGGATTCAGTTCCTATTTTCTCCCTGCCTCTCCTCAAATTAATTACATCAATAATTGGCCAAAAGATAAAATTCCCTTTTTAAACGAGGGATGCGTAGAATCCTTAAGCTTCATCCATATCATCCATTATTTACTCTGCGTGGGATTATCCAAGGATTTATTTCATTTTCCTATTCATATAGGTTAATTAATCCATGGATTTATTTCATTTTCCAGCTCCATTTTATTTTAGACCTTCTGATAATTTATTTTCACATTTAGTTCCCATTCATGATCTGATTCCTTTCTTCTTCCCAAGTCCCTAGAAATTCCCCAGTGCAGCTCCAAGTTATTTCTATCCCAATTATTTATTTTTCTCCTGGTCTTTTGACAGCCCTTTGTTGTAAGTTTTTGGTTTCCTTCCTTCCTTCCATCCTTCCTTCCTTCCTTCCTTCCTTCCTTCCTTCCTTCCTTCCTTCCTTCCTAGCTTGCACCCTTTTCCCATGAAATAATTCACCACATTTCTGGAGTTTCCTTCCTTGGAGCTCCCATTCCCAGGTATATCTTAAAGGATTAAGCACATTGTTAATATTATAATAATTCCCTTTGGTGAGATCCTAAATCATCCATAAGAATCTAAAATTTCAGATCCTCTCCTCTGCTCATTCTGTCAGAGTGTGCAAGACAAGCTGCAGGATTTTCCTGAGGAGATTCCAAGAATTCTGGGAAGCCTCAATGGCCAATTATTTTCTTCAGGTTATTTTCATTTGAAACCTTGAATGTTTTTTCCACTTGCCCATGGGATGCAGCAGGACCTCCACAAAGAGCACATTGGGAATGACCACTATTGACTCTGGAAACCTTGGAGATCTTGGGAAGCTCCTCTTGCCTCTTGTTTCTTTCCAAGTGTTTTGGGATCTGCACAAGAGCAGAGTGTGACTGTACAAAACTCATCCCCTGGCACAGCACAGCCGGTCTGTAGCTGGGCAAATAATTTGGCCATAAATAAGCAGCCCAGTTCAGCTAGCCTGGGTGGATAAACAGGTCCCTGGGTGGACACGGAGAGCTTGCACTCAAACCCAAACTTCAGCCAAGGCTGCAGACTTCTCCCTGCTCAGAGAGCTGGGCAGTCCAAGATCCAGCTGTGAGAAATGGATTTGTAAAGGATTCTCAAAGCCTGACTGAAAGCTCACACAGTCTTGTACATCTGTGTGCAAACTCTGAGATAAGGTGTGCTGACTTAGAAAGGCCCTGGAATAGAGAAGACATTGCTGAGAGAGAGATTGAACTAGATACAAGTTTCAAATGATGGCCTTGCAAAAAGACCAGATATTTTGGAGAATCAGAGCTTTGAAAGATGCATTGTGGGGTAAAATAATAGATGATTGGTGTTAGAATTATTAGCACCATTATGTGGCAAAAGCTGATAGGCTGACAAACATTTATAAAATATTGTAACCAGGAAATAAGTTGGCTTCTGATAGAATGGCATTGAGTTTTACATCTCTTATGTTTCACCCTTCAGTGAGACTGATAATGGAATAAAATCTTTTTAAAAACCCCTCTCAGTTGCCCCATCT
The DNA here is from genome assembly GCA_013397075.1 of Rhabdornis inornatus. Taxonomy (NCBI): domain Eukaryota; kingdom Metazoa; phylum Chordata; class Aves; order Passeriformes; family Rhabdornithidae; genus Rhabdornis; species Rhabdornis inornatus. Next base: position 277,761 of record VWZS01010499.1, on the reverse strand, counting down.
CTGTAGAGCTGGGATTTTCCAACACCCAACTAATCAGCTCTCTAAGCCTGGGAAATCCAAACCCCCTATAAAAGCAGTGGCCATAATAAACTTGGTGCTGTTTTGGGGGACCCTCAGTAAATTCATGTGGTCTCTGTCTCCAACCAAGGATCCCAAAGTAACAATCCTTCTCCTAAGAGTGAGAATATCCCTGGCTCCAGGAGCTGCTGCTTTTCATCCCTCTGGGATAAATGTCCCAATCTTCAGTTGTCACAATTTTTCTGGAGGCATCCATCGGCTTTTCCTGCCTCCTGCTCCAAGGGCTGCCCACACATTCCCAGGATCAGTCATTCTGTGCCATCAGCCCAACCGTGGTGGTCACTTTGTCACCCCAGCAGCAAAATTCTTCATGATCTAATTAACTGTGAAGGCAACAAAATCCTGTCTCAGAGGGCAGAAAATCCCAAAAAATAATCCCTAAACCAGCCCTCCCAGAGACATTTTCTTTTGCATTTGGGGCTTGATCAGGAGAGGGCAGATCCTGGTGGATCCTTCCAGCATCCAACAGCTCTGAGGTCCTTGAGCTCCTTCACACAGAGGTGATTTTCCAGGATCAGGAGCACTTTTCCTGGGATAACATCCCAGTTCCATCACAGCCACAACCCCTGGCATCTTAGAGGACGTAGAGGGAGCTGCCACTGGAGAAACCTCAGGGAAAGCAGCAAAATCTATGGAAAAGCGCCACATGTTGGGACATGACTCAGCTTCCCAGACTGAGGGAGCTGCTCCTTCCCTAATGTAAGACCCAGCATCCCAAGAACTCCTTCTACATCCCCAATTTTTGTCCAAGAGGAGCTGCTTCTCCTGGAGCTGGTTTTCCTGATATCCTAGACCTGATATCCTGGGACAAGCAGCAAAGGGATCAAAGGAAGGGATCAAACACAAACTGTGTTGTTCAGCAAATTCCAGCCTGGCTCCCTCAGCAGTTCAGGTTTCCTCACACACCCCTTTGAAAATCAAATCTTTCCCTTGTTTTGATGGCAGAAAAGCAGGAATAAAACACACTGGAAACCTCTGAGCCTCACTCTGCTGGATTTACTGGGATCTCCTCTCTCTGGGGAAAGTGAAGCAAAGGAAGGGAATATCCTGAAAGGATTTCTGCCAGAATAAAACCAGGCAACTTCCCATGCAAAAACTTTTTCACTCCATGAAAAAGTGGGTTTGATCTCTGGTTAAACGGGATATTCATCCCCTAGGGATTTTTATGATTTTATAAGATTAAAAGCAAACTTGATGTGGCTCTGGGGTAAAGGGAGAGTCGTTGTGTGGGAAGACTATCCTGCTTTTGTCTGGAATTTGTGTGGAAGCAGAAGGTGCAGCTTCCACACTTAATAAATCAAACAAAGGTAGAACAGCTTTAGAATCCATGAATATTTCATGGAATTATTCCTTAGAAAATATTTGTTATGAGAATTTGGATGGTGGGTAATGAGCTGGGTAAACAAAGAACTGCCATTCCAGCATTATCCATCTAAAATCCACGAGTGTGGATCATAATGAACGGACAGGCAGGAGCAGGGGGAGGAAAATGGGGAATGTGGGAAATACTCATTTTTCAAAGGACATGAAGGGAACTGAATATGAAAATCCAATGAAATAGGCAGCATCCAGCCCGGATCTGTATTTATTCCAAAAACCTTTCAATCTCAGGGAGAAATAGGTGCTGGGAGGTGTTTTCCATCCTGTGCATGGAACTACTTCTGCATAGATGTTGGGGGTCGAGTGTCTTTCTTTTCACTTACAGAATCTTTTCCCATAAGTTGCTAGGAAACTCACTACTGCTACTTAGGGCTACTTAAGGAAAACAAAAGAGTGGCTGAGGTCGGGAGAGGACTGTAGCATCTTTTTGAGGAGGAGATCGAGCTGCTGCCTGGGGAGAGGAATTTTGCTTCCACCGTGTTATAAGTACATATTATATTATTGGCTTCTCGCAAATATTAAAATTAATGTTATATGTATAATGTTGGAAAACTTTGCTGTATGAATATAGTTTCTTTTAGTTCTGCTATTAACAAAACTTGGAAATAGTAGTGTGATAAATATATATTTTTTCTTGGACTACAACATGGTGATGTAAAAAGCTTTTGGTCATGTAACTAACTCAGAGAATGGTAAAAAGAAAATCAGAAAATTCTCCACATTCTTGGATTATCCTGTCTGGGTGGAGACAGAGGTGACAAACTCCAAAACTCCAAGGAAAGACTTTATTAATCTCCGTTATCAAGGAGTGTACCGACAAAAAAGAGCCACAAGGAAAAAAAATTAAAAAGTAAAAATGTTGATTTACAGGCTGGGAGGTGATTTTGCATAAATGAAAGGTCTATGAATATGCAACAGGTTAATGCATTTAAAGAAGTGTTTTCTAAGTTAAGGGGTGTTCTTAGCAAAATGCCAAGCACCCGGCTGTTATAACCTTTTGCTTTATTGTCTCTCCTTGTCTTTAATAAAATTTTTCAAATCTACCAGGTATGTGAACCTGGTTTTTGACACACCGCAATGACCCGGGCGGGAGCTGCCTTTGTTCTGCTGCTGGCCCCGCANGTGTTATAAGTACATATTATATTATTGGCTTCTCGCAAATATTAAAATTAATGTTATATGTATAATGTTGGAAAACTTTGCTGTATGAATATAGTTTCTTTTAGTTCTGCTATTAACAAAACTTGGAAATAGTAGTGTGATAAATATATATTTTTTCTTGGACTACAACATGGTGATGTAAAAAGCTTTTGGTCATGTAACTAACTCAGAGAATGGTAAAAAGAAAATCAGAAAATTCTCCACATTCTTGGATTATCCTGTCTGGATGGAGACAGAGGTGACAAACTCCAAAACTCCAAGGAAAGACTTTATTAATCTCCGTTATCAAGGAGTGTACCGACAAAAAAGAGCCACAAGGAAAAAAAATTAAAAAGCAAAAATGTTGATTTACAGGTTGGGGGGTGATTTTGCATAAATGAAAGGTCTAGGAATATGCAACAGGTTAATGCATTTAAAGAAGTGTTTTCTAAGTTAAGGGGTGTTCTTAGCAAAATGCCAAGCACCCGGCTGTTATAACCTTTTGCTTTATTGTCTCTCCTTGTCTTTTATAAAATTTTTCAAATATACCAGGTATGTGAACCTGGGTTTTGACACACCGCAATGACCCGGGCGGGAGCTGCCTTTGTTCTGCTGCTGGCCCCGCAGTCCTGCCCTGCCGGGACATCCCAGCTCCAGCTCCTGCCATGGAGCTTCTGGTCCATCGCCTCCACCGCCGCGGGATTCCTGCTCAGCCCTGCTGTGAAAAACGAGGATCACTTCCCCGGTGGATTTTAAAAGGTTTAGTAAGAGACAAACAATAAAGCAAAAGGTTATACGGGCCGGGTGCTTGGCCTCCAGAGCACACCCTAACTCAGAAAACACTTTTTAAATGCATTAAATGCATATTCATAGACCTTCATGCATTATTCAAAATCATCCCCCCACACACACACCTGTAAATCAACTTTTTTGTGGCTCCATTCCATCCTACTCTCTGATCAATAAATTCTTTCCCTGGAGTTCTGGTTATCTTCATCCAGATAGGATAATCCAATAATGTGAAGAATTTCCTGATTATCTTTTTATCATTCTCTGAGTTAGTTACATGAACAAAAGCTTTTTACATCACCATGTTGTAGTCCAAGAAAAAATATATATTTATATCTATCACACTACTATTTCTGTTTTGTTAATAGCAGAACTAAAAGAAACTATATTCATACAGCAAAGATTTCCAACATTATACACATAGCATTCATTTTAATATTTGTGAAAAGCCAATAATATATTACGTACTTATAACACCTAGCAGACACCAATCTTTCAAACCAAGACAACAGGAATCCTTCAGTCACCTCTGGGCTCAAACTGCACAATTTTATGTCCAAATTTAATAATTCCTCTTGGTTATGCACATCCAGACTATAAATGAGATTTTAACATTAAAAATCATCTTTTCTCTCTTTTATCTCTCCAATAAATAACTCTTAATTCAGTCTTGTAACTCCTTAGAGCAGTAAAAGAGAGCAAATATCTGCAAAATAATTTAATCTAACCAGGCCTTTGGAAAGGCAAATGAAATATCTGCAGCTCTTGCTGGTGAGAGGCTCAGATCCTGTGAAGTGATGGATTTGGAATTATTGTCACTCAGCCTCAGAGTTTTCCTTTGTGTTTGGATGGGTGTCCTGGAGCCAAGGCATGGTCACAGGCTGCAAAGGATAACAGCAGAGGAAGAGCAGGGATGCAGCTCTGATATGTCCTTGTAGGATGTAGGGAATTGCAGGAAGGACCTATGGAAGGTGGTGTCCTTGTACCCAGTGAATATTTGAATGGCTGTTTCATTCATGGCTTTGTTTATTTTTTGGATTTTTTTTTTTTAATGGAAATTCCATAGTTTATCTTCCAATGGTTTTGAGTCTGCCCCCAGCATCCCGTCCTGCTGCCTCATTTCCAGTTTATCCATTTATTCTTACTCCTAAATCTGCCTTATTTTTTTTTCCTCTTCACATCCTCTATTTCTGTATGGAAATTCTCTGCTGTGCTCCTCGTTGCTGATTCCTGATCCCACATATTGAACTTTCCCAACCCCTGACCTTTTCCCAGCCCCACTCCAGCCATTCCATCCCAGGGGCTGAGCAGCATTCAGGACACAGGGATTTACCCCTGCCTTTGCTCTAGCCCTCTTCTCCTTCCCTGGCACATTCCTGCACCCATTTCCATCCTGTCAGAGTTGGTATTTCAGGACCATCTGTCCCCAAACTCTGAATCTCTTTGGATCCCCTGGTTCCAGGGATATTTATTTCCTGTACAGTAAATGTGAGCTCCAGCCCCTCTGGATGGATTGAAATGTAAGGCCCTGCTCCTCCTCTTGCAGAATTCCCTGTTCACATGTGCCAAATCCCAGCTGGCATTTCCCCATCAGTCACTGAGCCGGGCTGAGTTTTCCAGTCCTGGATCACTTGATGCCATCAGCGTTGGGATCTCACCATTCCTGGGCTTTCCAGATCATTTACCAGCACCCATTCCTGAAATCCCTCCCCTGAGATGTGATTTTCTCACTCCTTAAGTACCCATTTGTGTCAGGATCTTTATCCCAAGGATGTTGCATTTCTTTGGCTGCTGAGGATCCCTCCTGGAAGGGCTGTGGAAATCCAAGGAAGGAGTAGGACACGGGCATTCATATTTTTCAAAATGAACTTTTCATAAAGGCCTGGAGGGTCAGGACACAGGGAATGGCTTCCCAGTGCCAGAGGGCAGGGATGGATGGGATACTGGGAAGGAATCTTCCCAATGTGAAGGTGGGGAGGGGCTGGGATGGAATTCCCAGAGAAGCTGTGGCTGCCCCTGGATCCCTGGAAGTGTCCAAGGCCAGGCTGGACATTGGGGCTTGGAGCAGCCTGGGACAGTGGGAGGTGTCCCTGCCCATGGAAATATTTTGACTTTCCAATATCCAACATCTTTCTTCGGCGCCTTTTCACCAAGACTATTTCACCCCTGGATTCAGAACTGTTCCAATTAAAGTCTTACAATCTTAAACAATTTAATTGTCTTCTGCTTATTTGGTGCTCCCACTGCCTGTCCTTTAGACAGCAAGTTTCTGATTTATAGTGAACAGTACTTTTACATCTCAGATGTAGTGATTTAACTCCTTTTTTAAGGAATTTAACACTGTAATGCAGATTTTTTGCCAGCTTACAGCCTCCTTTAATTGTAATTATTTCTTTTACTGTGTCTTTATTCCCAAATTGGAACTGGATATAGATAAGAGTTTTTGGTGGTTTTTTGCTTTCTTTAAAATTGACAAATTCCAGCTGTGTTTGTTCTTTGTCTTACAGACAGGTGTGAGCTTTGCTTTGTTATTTGGGGTTTTTTTCATTTATTATTTCTACACTTTCATTTACTTCTGGTTTCTCTTTATTTCTAGGCCTTCTCATCCTCCTAAATCAAGATCTACTGCTTTCATTGTTTGCCAGGGATAAACTCCCAATCTTTTCTTCTCCAGGTAGCTCCCAGACACCTGTGCAGGGGGTGATGTATGGAGGGAATGTGATGAGCCTGTGTTTAATGAACGAGTTTTTCCCTCCAGCTCGGGGCTGTACCTTGGATGTCACATTGAGGAGCACACCTGGGGCTGGCTGTGCTTGAGGTGACAGGAGCGTCACCAGAAGCAGCTGATTTTTGTGACTCTCAACAAATAATTTTTTTCCAAGGTAAAATAATTTTTTTCCAGACAATCCATACTTAGACCTTTTTCGTCAATTTTTCATCTGATAACCAGCTTTGGTTTTTGAGTCAAATGCGCACTTCTATCCAAATCCTCTGTCTTGGTTTGAAAGACAGATGTCGGCTAAGAAAGGCAGAAACCTCTTTTTAAAAATGGAGAATATAAACCTCCTCCCTCCAAATTATTATAATTTTGAAATTAAGGGGCTCTCAGGAAAAGATATGGGAATAGGAATAACAGTTGTTTAGTAGGATAAATTAAAACAGAAATACAGAATTACAGAGAACAAACCCAAAGCACAGGCAGAGTGAGAATCCAAGCTCCCCCCGTCAGTCAGTCAGGGTGTTGGTGCAGTCCCATTCCATGGTGGCTGCATCCTCCTGCAGTGACAGATGTGCTTCTGTTGGAGCAGTGCTCCTGGAGAAGGTGCAGTTTTCCTCCAAAGCTCCAGGGATGATGTGCAAGGCTCTGGTTTTCCTCTGGGATCCAGTGGGAAAAGGCTGCTCTGATGTTCCAAATGTCAGATTTGATCTGGGTGGGAAATGCTTGGCTCCTCCCCCTGGGTGGAGCATCTCCCAATGGGATGATGGAATTGGATCAGCCATGCCCTGGGACTCCATGGCCCATGAACAGAAGATATCTCCTGGACGAAGGATGGGTTGTGGAAAAGATAAAGATGACTGCCTTACCTGATTTTATCAGATGGCCCATGAGCAGAGAATATCTCCCACAGAGATAATGATCACTGCCCCACCTGGTTTCAACAGATGGTGATAGAATATGTACTTTTGGTCACATCCTGTATTGCAACTTAAGACACCCTGTGCTTTAGATCTTGCTAAAAAGTGGCTTATCTTTACTTTTGGGACTCACTTGACTGATAAACCCCCATGTTTGTGATTCATTTGACTGATAAACCCCAAACTCCTGCGAGTGTCTCCCAGCTGTCTCCTCAGTTCTGCAATGCTCCAGCTCCTGGTCCTTGAGTGCGTTTGTTATCCCAGCCCCTCGTGCATGGGGATGTCTGACCCCACCTAGCAGTGCCGCTTTTAGTGCTGGTGGAGCTCTCCTGGGTTTGATGAGCAGTGAAACTTTTCCTGGCCTTTCTGGGGAGCTGTTGGTGCTCTGAACACGAACAGTTAAGAACAGTGGGGTTTGTAGGTTTGATTGAACATAAAATTACAGGAAGGTAATTTCTAAATTAATATTTTGTGTATTGCTCATCACAGTCCACAACTTCCTCCCAAGGGGCAGCTCTGGTCTCTGGAACAGGGACAGGGAGAGGGAGTGGGAGAGGAGCAGGGAAGGGCTGGAGCTGGGCCAGGGCAGGCTCAGGCTGGAGATCAGGGAAAGGTTCTTCCCCCAGAGGGTGCTGGGCACTGCCCAGGCTCCCCAGGGAATGGGCACGGCCCTGAGGCTGCCAGAGCTCCAGGAGCGTTTGGACAGCGCTGCCAGGGATGGACAGGCTGGGATTGTTGGGCTGTCTGTGCACGGACAGGGGCTGGGCTGGATGATCCTGTGGGTCCCTCCAGCTCAGGACATTCTGTGATTCTGTGACAAGTCCAAATCCTTGCTACAGCTTTGGCGACTCGCCTGGAACTCCAAGGAATTCTGGAACTCCAGGAAATTCACAGGTCTCTCACAGCAGAAAACAAAACTCAGCCCAAAGCAGGACTGGGCAGAGGAAGCTGCTCCCTGATATCCAAACCAGCCAGGCAGAAAGCAAAGAGCTTTTTAGGAAGCAAAGTCCCTGGAATCTGTCCCTTCCTGCCACTTCAGGGTCATTTTTCAGGGGACAAGTGGAAGTCACGACAGGGCCTGAGGGCTGGGCCAGGTGAGGCCTTGCTGACCAGGATTGCTCAGGAATCTTTAAATTCCACATTTTTGGGGCCACCAGTAGTCAGGAGAGCCCAGGATGGATTTGGCATCATGGTCTTGGGGAATACACAGGATAGATCACTGTGCAAAGGGAAAACAACAGGGAAAACAATGGGGAAAGCAGAGGCTGAGAGAGGGGGAAAGGCCATGTCGAACCTGAATGTGAGTGGTTATAAAATATTATAAATATGGCATTGGCTTTTCACAAATGTTAAGGTGGATACCATATGTGTGGTGTTGAAACGGTTTTTAAGATACAGTTTTCTTTAGCAGTAACATAGGCTGATAAAGTGTCTGTAGTAAGTGAACTGCCTGCTTGGTTGGGTAACACCCAGTGAAGACACTGCTACTGATACACCAGCTACCAGCACTGAGCATCTGTAAAAATTAAAGACCACAGCCCAAATTAAGACTGATAAAAAAAAGAAATTAAAACCACAGCCAAAAAAAAGGCATGCTCTAAAAAGGTGGACTCAAGGAGTGGCCATGTAAAACAGTTTCTGGAATATGGAAAATAGTTTATAGAAATGTTTGAATATGCATGACAGGTCTATGGATATGCAACAGGCTGATGAATTTAAGGGGTGTCTCCAAAACAGCAGGGGGGCTCTTGGGTGAATGCCAAGCATCCAGCCTTTATAACCTTTTGCTTTATTGTTTGTCTTTTATTGTCTTTTATTAAACTTTTTAAAATCTACCAGGAAGATGAGCCTCATTTTTCACAAAACCCACAGCCGTTAGTAACTACTCTGAGTAACTACAGCTTGGAGTAACTACAGCTCTCACTACTCCAGCTGCCTGCTGGGGACAAGGCCAGGGAAATGCTGATTTCAGCAGAGTTTTCCAGGAACCACCTTCCCAAACACCAGGGAGACTCCCACGGCTCAGCATCAGCTTAGACAGGGTGGCACAAACTTCATCTTTTTAGTAAAACAGAGGAAAACAAATCACAATGGCAACAACCACCCTGCCATCCCTACCACATGATCCCATTTGCAATGGAATTACAAATGTTCCCAGAGCGTGCAGATGTGTTTAGTCCCACAAAGCAGAGCTAATTTATTCATAAGCAGATCTGCAAGGCTGCCCAGGCAGAACCCTCTCCATATTCCAGGGGATTATTAAACTGGGGGGAAGGGTGAAGGGTTTCTTTGCAGGAGCCTCCAGTGCATGGATCCAGCAGGCAGCCAAATGAGAGGAAAATGGGAATGACAGGGAAGACAAGCAGGCAAGAGGGGCTGTTTGCATGAGGAAAAATTGGCAGTGACAGACCCAAACTGGCAGAGTTTCAGGAGGGAAAAGGCAGCACAAGACAAGACAAACACCTCCAGGAACAGGGAAGTCCCCTGCAGGGACTGATACCTTGGCAGGTAAATCCATGTTCTCCTCTGGGCTGTGGTCTCCAATTTGTGGGAATTCTGGCAGGTGTTGCTGCCATCACCCCTCTGCTCCAGCTGGAAAACCCCCAGGAACATTAAACCAGGGCAGAGGCAGCATCTTCTCCAGGCAGGCTGTGCTGCCTGCCCCGTGCTGCTTGGAAAATCAAAGGGCTGGGAGGTGAGAAGGAGCTTTCCAAGTCCAGCCCAGCACCTCCTGACCCGCTGCATGTTCCACACGTGCTCCAGTCAGGAATGATTTCACTGCACCAGGCTGATGCTGCACTGGGGCAGAACAGTGGGAATGTTTGGAAGTGCAGGGCAATAAATTCAGAGTGGCTGACTGGGTCCTGCTGACTCTGCTCACTGGGACAGGGCAGGGACATGAGGGATGCTCCTCTCCAGCTTCCAGCTGCTGCTTCCATGGTGAGCCACGGTGGGAGCTGGGGACAAGGACAAGGATCCTGGGCAGTGACAGAAATGGGGATGGAGACTGTGGGATTTGGGCAAGGCTCTGAAAGAGCTGGGATTGCTCAGCCTGGAAAAGAGAAGCTTTGGGGTTCCAGTGCCTGAAAGGGGCTGACAAGAAAGATCAGGGAGGGACTTGGGACGAGGGATGGAGGGACAGGACACAGGGAATGGCTTCCACTGCCAGAGGGCAAGGATGGATGGGATATTGGGAAGGAATTGTTACCTGGCAGGGTGGGCAGGCACTGGGACAGGGTGCCTGTCCTGGTTTAGGGCAAATTTGGGGGAAAACCTCCAGAAGGAGCCCCCAGAAGGCAAACCCCCATGACTCCTCCCCCCACCACCGTGTTCAGGAAGAATTTTCTCGGAGAGAAGTGGAAAAAACCTGTTTATTTAACAAGCAAAACACTCCTCAGCACACACACACAAAAAACTGAACAACACCAGATGACAAAAAAAAACTCCTTCACCGCTCTGAAAGGATGACAAACTCAGAAAGTCTCTCCTGCGAGTGGTCGCCCAGTTATCGGTCTCCGGCGCTGGGGATGACTGCTGCTGATCACAAAATGCAGACTCCCAGTGTTTGTTGGTGTTTCCCAGGTCCCCGTCCGGAACAGGTTCAGATGGTATGATTTTATTTAGGCAAAAGCAAAAAGTAGAAGCAAGCAAGCAAAGCAAAGCCAGCAAGCAAAGCAAAGCCCAGCCTTTCCTAAACACAGACCGTGGGGGAGGTGAGCCGGCTGACAACAAGACAAAACAAACCCTCACCCTCAGAGCCAGTCCCGAAAGCACAGAACACAACACGAAGCACAAACAGAACACACGACTGGGGATACAAGCACCACAACGTCACCCTAGGACAGTGCCCAGAGAAGCTGTGGCTGCCCCTGGATCCCTGGAAGTGTCCAAGGCCAGGTTGGACATTGGGGCTGGGAGCACCCTGGAATAGTGGAAAGTGTCCCTGCCAATGGCAGTATTTTGAATTTCCAATATCCAACACCTTTCCATCCATCCAACACAGGGGGTGGGATTGGATGGTCTTTAAGGTCTCTTCCATCCCAAACAATTCCAGGATTCCATGATCAAATCAGCAGCTCCAGCTGGCTTTTTCTGAGGGTCTTCTGTCCCCCCAAATTCCAACATCAAGCTGTACTGGGACAGGAGTTTTATCCTTTCTTGTTTTTACAAATGAATGCCAGAAAAATCAGTATTTTTTCTTTGCGCTTTCCTTTCTTTTTTCCCTTTTTCCCTTGCAGCTTCTCAGAACTCTCTCAACTTTGTAAAAGTGACAGAGCTGATACAGAAAAGTGAATTTGTCACAGTGTCACTTCCATGTATTGAAAACATTTGTGAAGTTACAAAGTAGAAAAGGGGGGAAGGCAAAAAATCACACTTTTTATTCTTCACAAAAAGGAGAAAGGAAAGAAAACCACTTAAAAACCCAAACCCAGTGTGGCAGGTGTTGAAAATATATCTGGTCCAAATATGGCAGAGTGGAAAACTGGATGTCCAAATTTCTCACAGGAGAAACAGCTCCTCGATTTTGAGGTTGCCAAACCTGGAGGACGGGGCCACCCAGAGGGACCTGGGCAAATTCCAGAAGTGACCCATGGGAATCTCATGGCGTGTAACAGGACCAGGTGCTTGTGCTGCACTCTGGGAAACCCTGGGGCCAATCCAGGCTCGGGATGAGCAGATGGAGCAGCCCTGGGGACAAGGACTTTGGGCTGCTGGTGGGTGAGGGCTGGACCTGCCCCAACCCCAAAATTCCCCATGCCCTGGGCTGATCCCCCAGTGTGAGCAGCAGGGGAGGGGGAGGATTCTGCCCCTCTGCCCCACCTGCAGAGCTGCCTCCAGCCCTGGGGCCCAGCACAGGAAGGACCTGGAGCTGCTGGAGAGAGTCCAGAGGAGGCCACGGAGCTGCTCCAAGGGCTGGAGCCCCTCTGCTCTGGAGCCAGGCTGGGAGAGCTGGGGGTGCTCACCTGGAGAGGAGAAGGATCCAGGGAGAGCTCAGAGCCACTTGCAGGGCCTAAAGGGGCTCCAGGAGAGCTGGAGAGGGACTGGGGACAAGGGATGGAGGGACAGGACACAGGGAATGGCTTCCCACTCCCAGAGGGCAGGGACAGATAGGATACCTGGAAGGAATTGTTCCCTGGGAGGGTGATGAAAGGCTGGGATGGAATTCCCAGAGAAGATGTGGCTGTCCCTGGATCCCTGGAAGTGTCCAAGGCCAGGCTGGACACTGGGGCTTGGAGCAGCCTGGGACAATGGAAGGTGTCCCTGCCCATGGCAGGGGTGGCACTGAAAGAGCTTTAAGGTCCCTTCCAACCCAAACCATTCCATGAAATCTCCCATGATTCCAGCCCAGTGGTGCCTGATGATGGGACCTGGCTCAGGCTGCCCTATTTAGCAGTAGCAGCCTGGAAAGTCCTTGGAAATGGAACATCTGTGAGGGAGGAGAATCCCAGTGTCCTGCATAGAATTAGCAGAGCAGGGTGGGAGGGCAGGGAAAGCATTCCCAGCAGCAGGAGCAGGGTGGGAGCTCAGTCATCCACTGTGGACTCAACAGGAATGGTGATATTTTAGTGTCTCCTCCTCCTGTGCACAACTTCTCTGGATTTAAACCCCTTTCCCACCCCTGCTGGAGAGGGGGGAGTTAAATCTTGGGAATCCATCCCGCTTCCCTTCTCTCCCAGCAGCTCCTGAGGATGTCCCTGCTCAGCCACGGCACCTGAGTTCACCACACGTTTACTTTGCCCAGCAACTGAGTGAAAATTCCTGGGGAAAACTGCTATCTCTGAAGTCATTAGACTAATTAGGACAGGGATTATTTGCACACTCTCTACTCTGGCTTAACTCTGGAACTAAGTCTATGTCTTAATTTTCCATTCCCTGAATAACAGGGAAAAAGCAGCTGTGCACTGAGTGGCACAGCAGCTCCCAGGACTGACACACGGGTGGGATCTCCCCTGAATCTGGGAGCTCTGGAAGCACCAGGGCTTTTCCTGGTTCCAATGAATTTGAGAGAAGTAATTGCAGAGGAATTGGGCCATGTCAGCAGCACTTAAAGAACTGCATCTTCCCAGGCACATCCTGGTGGGATTTCATTCCTTACAAGTGCGATGAGGATGAGCTCCTGTGATGGCCAGGAAGGCAGAACTGGGCAGAGAAGGAGCTGCACAAAGCACTGGGATGGGACAATCCCAGGAGTCTGTCACCTGCCATCTTTACACTGATTAAAAGAGAAATTATTCCCAAGACTCCCGTTCCTGCAGGAAACCCCAGTTCTGGTAAAGGTGTTGGGTGCCCGTTGCTGTTGCTCTCCAAGATCGTTCAGATGAGCACCCCCAGTGCACAGAAAAGTGAAATTCTAAATTTCCTACCTGAATATTCAGGAGGATTTTATTCAGCTGCTTCCCATGGAGGATTCCGTGCTGGAAGTGCTTTTGCAGCCACTCCATCATGGAAAGCCACCCCCAGCTTATCTGCCCAGCCACAGCTCCCTGGGGGAGCCCAGAGTGGAAGCGGTTTGGGAACTGCTCAAGGCTGATAAACAGGAGTTAGAGGAGCTGATGGATTTGGGGAATCATTTTCACCAGTGAAGGATTTGCCACCTCTTTCCCTATATTCCAAGGAAAGTCCATTGTGCTTTCCACATCTATTGTTCACAGAGGTTCAGGCACTTGGATTCCTACACTGGAATGGCTACAATCCTGAACTCAGAAAAAGCTCTTTGGTTTGGCTCTGGTTTTCAGGAATTGCTGATGATTTCAGCAGAGGTTAAAGAGGGACACACAGAAGTGCCTGGTTTGTAGAGATAAGGGCTGGATACAAAATCAAAGAACCATGGAATGGTTTGGGTGGGAGAGGCCTTTAAAGGACATTTGCTCCACCCCCTGCCATGGGCAGGGACACCTTCCACTGTCCCAGGCTGCTCCAAGCCCCAGTGTCCAACCTGGCCTTGGACACTTCCAGGGATCCAGGGGCAGCCACAGCTGCTCTGGGCACCCTGTGCCAGGGCCTGCCCACCCTCCCAGGGAACAATTCCTTCCCAATATCCCATCCAGCCCTGCCCTCTGGCAGTGGGAAGCCATTCCCTGTGTCCTGTCCCTCCCATCCTTTGTCCAAATTCCCTCTCTGTCTTTCCTGTAGGCTCCTCTCAGGTTCTGGAATGCCACAATGAGGTCACTGTGGATCCTTCTCTTCTCCAGGCTGGACAATCCCTACTCTCCCAGCCTGGCTCCAAAGCACAGCTGTTCCATCCCTATGATCATCCTGGTGCCTCGTCTGGACTCACTCCAGCAGGTTCTTATCCAAAATCCTGCTCCATTAATTTGGTCACTCTGCTCTCTGGGAGCCATTCCCAAGTGAAGGGAAGTCTGGATCTCTCCAACAAAATGAGGGGTAAAATCAAGGAGTTGACACAGAGCTCCCAGCCTTGAATAATTGTGGGTGACATGGAAAGCCCACCTTGCCCAGCCCTGACTCCCCAGATGGAGGAGGCAACAAAATCATTTTCAAATGGGTCTTGATGCCTTTCATTGATTTCTGAGCTCTGCCCTTCACTCTGCTCGAGTTGCCAAGGGATCCAGTCCGGCTCCAGCTGCTGCTCCAGGCGACCTGGAGGAGTTACTGACATTAATGTGACTGCCAGACTCTGAGGGGATGAGTAACAGCTTCAGGAGCATTGGAAAGACTTTGGAACAGCAGGAACTGGAGCCCAAACTTGTACACATCCATGAGCTGTGATCACTTGTCCTGGAGTTTGGGAAAATCCATTTTAACCAAAGTCATTGGCCTGGGATTAACCTGTCCCATGGGGATGAGCAAGAGAAGGCAGGGAGGGATAATAAATATCCTCAGGTCTGCTCTTCCTTCTGTGCACGGCCATGCTCAGAGCAGGACAGCAAGAGCAGCCCAGGGATGGAGCAGCTCTGCTGTGAGGATGGGTTGGGGAAATTGGGATTGTTCACCTGGAGAAAAGAAGCTTCAACGTGACATAATTGTGGCCTTGCAGTGCTTGACAGGAAAGATGGAGAGGGATGATTTACAAGGGACTGGAGTGTCAGGACAAGGGAATGGCTTCCCACTGCCAGAGGGCAGGGCTGGATGGGATATTGGGAAGGAATTGTTCCCTGGGAGGGTGGGCAGGCCCTGGCACAGGGTGCCCAGAGCAGCTGTGGCTGTCCCTGGATTCCTGGCAGTGTCCAAGGCCAGGTTGGACATTGGGGCTTGGAGCATGGAAAGTGTCCCTGGCCATGGCTGGGTGTAGGACTGGATAGGTTTTAAGGTCTCTTCTATCCCAAACCATTCCATGACTCCATGATTTTATAGTTTCAGGCTTCCTTCATTCCATATGCAGGGGCATCATCCACAGGGAAAAATCAGTGGGAAAACAGGAAAACCCAACCTGACTGAAAAGACTGACACAGCTCCAGCCTCAGGGCATCAGGTAAGAGACATCCAAGGAGCACAAAATTCCCAACTCCATGGAACACACCCAAGATAAAGACACAAAGCAGTTGTGTCCTCTAGGAAAAGATGGGGGAGGGGCAGAAGTAATTCCAACATCTTATCCCAGAAGGAGGAAGCCAAACAAATGGACAAAAAAAAGGGAACGGGGGGAATTTATTTCCTGGCCTGAATTTGGATCAACAAAACCTTGAGCACATGAGCCAGATCCAGCACAGCCCTCTGCAAGGTACCTCAGTTTTCCAGGAGTACACAGGAACTACATTTCCATCCTTTGTTTTCAGCCTTTTCCAATGCTCCAGCTCCACAAGTGGATATTTCCTGTTTGTTGGAATAATGGGAGCTCTCAACCACTCCTTCAGAGCTTTCTCAGTGGAAAATGCAGCATCCTCTGCTCCATTTAAAAACAGGGAATGTGAGACACATCATATGGATGCGACCTCTCCAAGAGAAGGACAAAGGCCAAGAACAGAGCCCCTGTTCCTTATTTCCCACCTCATGGCTCAGCTCAAAGGATAAAAGCTCTTTATTCCTTAGTGCAAAACAATCACATCCCAGAAAATTGGGAGAATTTCTGCTCTCAGGAGGGAGGGGAGCCACACAAAGCCGCAAAGCCATCCCCAAAACAGCCATTCCAAAATTCCTGCTGGTTTTAACAGGGGTTTTCAGTCGTTCCCACTCTCCTTGCACACTACACACTGAGTATGGAGTAAAACCTTGGAGCTAAAACTCACAGGTTTTCCAGAGGAGTAAATTCCCTTCCCTAGAGCTCCCTGTGCTAAAGTTCTCCAGGTATTTCTTGTTTAATTAAGGATTTTGGCAATCAACTCGTGAAGGATAAAGCTTAGGAAATAATTAAGCTCCTGAGAGAGCTGGTTCCCAGTTTTCCCAAATTCCATGAGATTCCAAAGGTATTCTACAGCAAAAAAAAAAGAGCAAAGCCTCAGGTGCAAGAGAGAAATGTTTTATCTTAAAGAAATCCCAGTATTTTCTGTTAATAAAATAAAAATAATTGGCCTGGTAGTGCTTTATTTGATAGAATAAAGCAGATGTACAGTGAGTAATAAAAATGTTTTGGCATCAGGAATGTCTGTAAGCCCAGTGTGGGATTGGAGCCTCAATATTCCAGGTGCACCGTGGACATGGATACAAATACAGAGACAGACAGGACAGCTTAGGCGTTAAAATAACATCAAAATAAAATGAAAAGGCATAAAAATAACCTGAGAGACAGAAAAAATCCATTTCCAGACGAGTAGCCTGCTGTTCTCTAAGCTCTAAAAACTGAATCTCCTGGGTTGTTCAGAAGACAATTCCCAAAAACTCCACATTTTGAACATTTCCCATAATAACCTTGAAATATCCAAAGTATTTGATGGCCTGTGGACCTGATAGTCCAAACCCTGCACTGATTTTAGCCCCTCCTGAGCTCATTTTTGCTCCTTTATGTGGCTCCAATCCCAGTATCTGATATTCTCCAGCCCAGATGAGCCCAAAAGATGCAGGATTTGGGATCCATGTGCTGGGCAAGGATTCCTGCTGCTCCCAGGGCCGTGAGCCACCAAGAGCAGGACCTGAGCTCAGCCCTCTTCCCAAAATCAGGAAATGTTGGATCACCACAGGATTAAACTCATTGCAGAATCCCAACACCAAATTATCCCTGGGATCATCCTGCAGATCCCTGTGTGCTGCATCTGCAGTCAGGGATGTGGGGAACCCCAGGAAAACCCTTTGGAGCAGACATTTCTCTCTCTAAATGGACTCAGCTTTCCCTGGGCAGCTGGAATCCCATCAGCAGTGGGATAACCAGCAAGGAAATGCTTTGGAAAAGCCAAAAATGACCAAACACATCGGATGGAAATTGGAGAGGCAAGGCAACCCCCAGATTTTTGCCTTTGAAAGCCAATCCTCACAGGAAGGGCCTCTCCTTCCTTCAAGGAGTACCACAGGTGCATCCTGGAGAGGTGCCCACAGCAGGAATTCCAAACAGCTGCTCCAGATGTGCCCTGTGGACAGTGCTCCATCCCTGTGGAGCAGGTGACTTGGAAAAGGCTGATATTTATCCAGGAGAGACCATGGCACGGCAGCATCTCTGCACCCCTGTGCAGCCAGGTGGGAAGCCAGACTGGGATACGAGGATTCCAAAACTGTTCATCCCTCTGAGGATGTCTTGGGTTGCAGTACAGGATGTGCCCAGCAGTGTGTATTCTATCACCAGCTGTTAAACCAGCTGGGGCAGTGTTCTTTATCTTTCCCACAGCCCATCCTCCCTCCAGGAGATATCTCCTGTTCATGGGCCATGGAGTCCCAGGGCATGGCTGATCAAATTCCATCATCCCATTGGGAGATGCTCCACCCAGGGGGAGGAGCCAAGCATTTCCCACCCAGATCAAATCTGACATTTGGAACACCAGAGCAGCCTTTTCCCACTGGATCCCAGAGGAAAACCAGAGCCTTGCACATCATCCCTGGAGCTTTGGAGGAAAACTGCACCTTCTCCAGGAGCACTGCTCCAACAGAAGCACATCTGTCCCTGCAGGAGGATGCAGCCACCATGGAATGGGACTGCACCAACACCCTGACTGACTGACGGGGGGCAGCTTGGATTCTCACTCTGGCAGTGGTTTGGGTTTGGTTTTTTTGGGTTTGGTTTTTGTAATACTGTATTTCTATTTTAATTTTCCTAGAACTGTTATTCCTATTCCCATATCTTTTCCTGTGACCCCCCTTAATTTCAAAATTGTAATAATTTGGAGGGAGGGGGTTTACATTTTCCATTTCAAGAGAACCTCCTGCCTTTCTTAGCAGACACCTGCCTTTCAAACCTAGACAGAGGGTCTGCCAGGAACCTTCCTGAGGGGATGGAAACCTGGACACAGACCAGGACTGGAGCAACAGGAGAGGACGGGCCAGCCTGATAAACATCTTTATAGCAGTTCAAAAGGAGAGGGAAATAAATATAAAGGAACTCCAAGTCTCAAGTGGTGCCCAAAAATACGATTTAATTTTGGAAAGTCACTTTTTTCTGAAAGTCACACAGATGGGAAAAAGAATTAATGCTGCTACGAGGCTGGAGATGAACCCAGAATATAGAAAAGTGCAGGAATATTAAAAACCTCCAAGAGCAAAAGCAAAAGTTAGACCTTATGATCTGTCACTTTGTACCTCTACACTCCCCTCACAGAGAGTTTGGGGTAGAAAATTCTCTGCTCCTCCACACCACAAAAAGAAACCCCCAAAAACCTGCAGTTGATGTTTTCACGGGGCTTAGAACATCCTGACAAAACCTGGGCAAAGGCTGCAGCGGGGTCTCAATTCTCCAGAGGTTGTTTTCATGCAAAATAATTCCACTGAGATATAGGAAAAGCCACAGGAAGGACACTGGGATCGTGTTTGATCCTAACAAGGAAAGAGGGAGAGAACTCCACCCAAAATGTGATCAAGGAAAGGGAGCAATTAATGATCCTTAAATGAGCAAGGAAGGAAGAAAGCAAAGTAAAGACGTGGAGGTTTTGGGAAACAGACTCTGGGAATTTCAGGGAGCTGATTAGTGCTCCTAATCAAAGCCCCGGAACAGGACAGGGAGCTCAGGAGGAATAAAGGTGTCTTAAATCAACTGATAGCAAGGGTGGAAGTGAAATTTCTGCCTGGAAAGAAATGGAGAGAAGAACCAGGAATGACCAGGTTGGTTAAATCAGTCATGGGGATTTTTTTTTTTTTTAAGAGGGAAAAACAGGTCATTGCTGAGGAGAATATTGTGGAATAAAACAGATTATCAGAGAGAAAAAAAGGGATCAAGACACAAATTAAATATTATGCAGAAGGGAGATCAGGAGCTGGGAGAACACAAATTTAAAATGCTTCAGGAACAGGCATCAGGCATTGGGAAGCAGCAGTCAAAGGGAGAGAAAGCTCCGGTTAGCAACAGGATTCATTGGGAGCACCCATGGGAAAGTTCATTATCAGTGGATTGCTCATAAATGCTCTCAAATATCCAGTCCAAAAGGAATTCCCTCTGCTCCAGCCAGTTCTCCAACCTCAGCACAGTTCTGGGTGTGTTTTTGAGAGTGGGATGAGGTGTTTTCCACAAGGATGAAAAACTAGAGGCACAAGGAAGAAAGATAAATCAGAGAATGATGAACTTCACAGATCTCCCAGTCACTGGGCACTCGCAGGGACTGGTGGCACATTGATCAGCAATTGCATCAGGAATCATTTTTTTCTCTTGGATTTTATTTGTATTTTTAATTACCATTATTAAAATAATACTTTATTTTGTTTCAATTATTAAACTGTTCTTATCTCAGAATCTTATCTTATTTTCAGCTTCTCCTCCTCCTCTGCCATGAGGTGTCCGTGATGGATTGGCTCCATTGTACTGAATTTCCAGCTGGGGTTAAACCATGGCAGAACTGCAGGTTTTCCCAGAAAAATCCTTTATCCCCATGGAATCTGAAGAGCAGGATGGGAGTCCCACAGCTGGTTTCTGCTTCTATCACAAAGATGAGCTGGACCCCCCAAATCCCTTCTATCCAGATTTTCCCTGCGCAGGTTTTGTATAAACCAGGATTTCCCATAATCAGCTGAGCTCCCAGTTTGGTCATAAAGGTCCTGACTCCCAGAAAGATTCCTGATTTCCAGGCCATCCCAGGTTTCCTTCAGGGTGAGCAGTGCTTTTTTACTTCCAAGCTGCATTGGTTTGTTTATTCCAAAAATTCCCACTGTTTCAATGCCTCCAGGAGATGCCTTGAGGAAGAACCTGGAGATCCTTCAAGGAGGAATCTGGAGTCACCTTGAGGAGGAACCTTAAGATGCCTCAAGGAGGAACCTGGAGATCTTTCAATCCCTGTCAGCTCCTGCCCATCCCACTATGGAATGGCTCTTTCCATTATGTCTCAGGTCAAGTTTTAATTTCTGCTGGATCCTTAATTTTATGCTCGGAATCCCAACTCATCCATAATTGGGAGCAGCAGCACAAAAGGGACTTGTGATCCACTTGCAGTGTTCCCAAAACAAAACAAGCCTTTCCAGGGTATTTTTTCTGGAGTGGCTATGTCCCTGCTGGAATTCTTCTCCCACCAGGTGGATGTGAGGTTTTCCATGGCATTCCCATCCCACCACAGCTCTCAGTGCAGGGCCAAAGGGAACATGGGAATGGCCAGCAGGATCTCGGCTGCTCCCAATGGAATTTTACAAAGTCACCATGGATAACCAGAGCCTGGAGCTTTCCCTTCCCCAGAGGGCCTGGGAAGCAGGTCCTGGATGATGCAGAGCTCATGGAATATTTCTTTCAGCACTGGTCCTTTTTTCCCATAGGAATCTCTGCTTCATGGGATCAGACCTCTCAGATGTTCCCCACAACTCCACAGTGCTTAGAGGATGCTCCTTTCCCATTTTTGTGTTTCAAACACCTTCTCCAGAGCTCCTGATGGGAAAATTCCTTTGTTTTAAAACCCTGCAAGCTAAAAACAGGGATAAAACAACTTTTCCTTAGGACATTTTAAGATCCCAAGGCAGGAAAAGGAGCTCCTGCTGCTGCTGCCTCTTGGAATTGCTCCTGGGGAGGGAAGGTGGAGTCTGCTCCACTTTTTCTGGGGGAGATCAGAGCATCTTTTCAGCCTTACAACACATGATGCTGCCAGGAAATATTCCTGTGTGGAGCATCAGAGATCTGCTGTTCCGTGCAGGAAAACAGAGCTCCCTGCTATTGGTCTGGGAGAAGAGCTGATTTTTCCGTTTGACAGCAAAATTGAAAAATCGAGTGGAAAAAAAAACATTTTGCTTGGATCATGCTGGAATTTTATTTTTGTTGCTAAACCAAATACATTGTTCCATTTGGTGTGAACTATTCCATCCAATCCCAAATGGAATGAATGGAATTGATTTATTCAGGAAGGAAAAGGAGAGATTTACAAACATCTTATGGAGCCTGAGGATTGCATCTCTTCCCGCGTGCAGATCTTGATATTCCTGTGAAAATCTCACATCCCAAGAGGATGGAGCCATGATTCCATGAAAACCAGGAATGTTCCCTGCCCTGCCCTGCAGTGGGAGCCACAATTCCTTTGAAAACCAAGAATGTTCCCTGCCCTGCAGTGCTGGGTGCAAATGATGGGAGTCTGTGGATTAAGGAAATGACCCCATTCTTCCCTCACTCCCATTTTTAAATGCCCTCAGGACATCAATCCACCATTCCAGCCACTGGGATAAACTGCATATTAGCCAAGAGCTCACAATTAAAACGAAAATAAAATGTGTATTTTAGAATTTTAATTTAAGCACCTGAACATTAAAGAATTTCTCAGGGATTTATAGTCCTTCACTTTTCTTCCCAATTTCTTTATCTGCCTAGAGGTTTCCATGTGCCCTGGCCATGAGCAGCTCAGTCCTGTGCATCACCTGGAGCCTGGGTGATTCCAGAGTCACACAAAGGTCTGTGCTCCCTTCAGTGGAGTTATTGAAGTTACCAAGAACCTTTCCCATCTGCTGCAGGAAAGAATTCCCCATCCTCAGCTGCCCTTTGGATCAGGAAGCACAGAGAGGAACTTTTGCTTCACTGGCAGCAACAAAAAAAATGAGTTGGTCACAGTTTCAATGAAGGATGCTTCTCTTCTTGGAAAATTGCCCTGGGGGTGAGGGAATGACAAGGGAATGACAAAAGCCTCGTTTTTCTCTCCCCAGCCGTGATGAAACCTCAGAATGCAGTGATTCTGAGCACAGCCTGCTGAGCAATTCCAGCCTAATACACAACCCATAAGGATAAACCAACATATGGACCTTAGATCCTGCCATGGTTTAGCAGAACTTAATTGGATCATCCATTTTTCCCAATATTACCATATCAGGGCTGCTGCTAATCCCTCGGGAGCTGCTGTGTGCTGCAGATTAAAGCCCTGGCCGCAATCTCTAGGATATGCTTGGCTAAACAATATTAAGAAACTCAGTCTCCAAACATTTAACTGCTAATTTAATGTCATTTCCCCATGTCTGAGGCTTTCTGGGGGTGCTTTTGAGATGCATGGGCACACTAAATCCATTAAGATAATCTACCCCAAATAATCTCAATATTCCAGGGGATGCCTCACTGCAGTTTAAAATACTGCAGCTGGAAGGGCATTATAGAGATTTATTCTACCAGAAAGAAACAAAATCTTTGAATTGTCACAGCACAGCCGGTATGTAGCTGGGCAAATAATTTGGCCATAAATAAGAAACCCAGTTCGGCTAGCCTGGTTCAATAAACAGGTCCCTGGGTGGACAAGGATAGGTTGGATTCAAACCTACACAGGGACCCTCAGCCAATCTCATTCAGCCCTAAATGCAGATGGACCATTGGCCAGGGAGCTGGGCGGTGTTAGGACCTCAACCCATCACATGTGTAAGTGTGGAAAACTATAACCCCTATAAAAGGGGCGGCCAGAATGAACTCAGTGCTGTTTGTTGATGACCCTCGGTGGGTCCTGTGTCATTTCTGTCTCTGACCACTGACCCATAACGTGATTTTGAAGGATTGGTCCTTTCTTGAAAGGTTCCCCACAGGCTGCTCCTGGGTGCTGCATTACCCAAGTTCTTGGACCTACATTCTGAGCAAACACAACTTTTTATTTGAAAAGTGATGCCTGCATTCCAGATTCCCCCCAAATTCAGAGGGGTGGCTGTGGATGAGGTGGGTTCAGCTCCCCATGAGAGAAAGATCAGCACAGATTCCAAGGAACAGCAGGCTGGAAAAATCCACAGAGAATTTAAAGGCAAGGCTTGGTGGAGGCCTTGGCACCATGGGAACATTCAGAGCATTCCCACAGAGCAGAAAACCAGCATAAAATCCAGTTATTTCTCTAAAGTCAGGAAAAATCCTGGTGATCATGAGTTCATAGAGTCATGGAGTGGTTTGGGTGGGAAGGGACCTTAAGGACCATCTTATTCCACCCCCTGCCATGGCAGGGACACCTTCCACTGTCCCAGGCTGCTCCCAGCCCCATCCAGCCTGGCCTTGGACACTGCCAGGGATCCAGGGGCAGCCACAGCTTCTCTGGGCACCCTGTGCCAGGGCCTGCCCACCCTCCCAGGGAAGGATTTCCCTCCTTCAGCTCAAAGCCATTAAATTGTTTAAATTGCTTATAAATAACCAGTAAAATCTTGAAGGTTAAAGGCACATTTTAAAGTTTCAGTTGCACGTGAACTTTTGGGTAGGGAGGGCCTGAATTCTCCAAATGAAATGTAAAATGAAACCCCAACAAAACTCACAAAGGAAAGTTAACAATAAAAAATATTCCAAATGCCACGGGGAGGGGATCAATGACCTGGCCACTGAGGGGAATCCAATACTCCCAGAACTGAATTATAATTACAATGGATTTGTGGCAGTAACTACTCATCCCTCCTCCCTCTCCAAATGTAGCTTTGCTACAGATAATTACACTGGGATAATTGTGAAGATTCCTCATATTGTTAATTAATGTGGCTCTCTGCAGGGAAAACAGTGGGACAGGGAGCTCCTATCAGGCCTTGAACATGGAGAGAGATAAGGGAGATTATAATGAAGTTTGAATCACCAATATTCAATGGCCTTGTGTGTGATTGCCTATTAAAAATCATCTCATGGATCTTGCTCATGTCAACATGGTCCTAATAAATATTGGGAAGGAATTGTTCCCTGGGAGGGTGGGCAGGCCCTGGCACAGGGTGCCCAGAGCAGCTGTGGCTGCCCCTGGATCCCTGGAAGTGTCCAAGGCCAGGTTGGACATTGGGGCTTGGAGCAGCCTGGGACAGTGGGAGGTGTCCCTGCCCATGGCAGGGGTGGCACTGGGTGAGTTTTCAAGTCCCTCCCAACCCAAACCATCCCATGATTCTGATTCCATGAAATAAACGGATACAACACCCTTGGCTGATCATTGCAGTGCTCTGAGCAATGAAGATTGAAGAGTATTTCAAGAGGAGAATCCAGTGATTGATCAAAAAATGTGATTTTCCCCGATTTTTAACCTGAAAAAAGGAGATTCTGCTAAGAAATGAACTGAGAATAGCACAGAGAACCACCTACTGTAAATCCACAATGTTTTCCCTTTTGGAATATTTGTTTGAATATCCCCTTTTGCAATTCTGATATCCTGGTCTCAGAAAGACTTTTATAAAATGGCAATAACATGTAGAAGAGATGATGAGAGGTGTGAAATGACATCTGTGTAAGGAAAAGGGATGAATAGACTGAAAGCCTCCAGCTTAGGAGAAATGTGACAGTGGTTGGTCATTTCTCCAAGGAGAACCCTCCATCCATCAAGTGGAAAGTTCAGAACCAGCAGAAAGAAATGATGTCTCCAAAGAGTCTGGAAAGCATGTGGAATTCCCCCCAGTTTGTAGGAACATAATGTGGAATATTGGAATGGGAATGGAAGAAAAGGAAAGGTGCCAATGGTTGATTAAGGGGTTACACTGGATTATCTTAAAGGTCCTTCCCAGCCATTTTTACAATTCCATGGTTCTGGGATCAGCTGGTTTCTCCATCCAGGCAAAGGAAGTTCCATGAACAGCAGCAGGCACAGGTTCACATCTGAAAGGAAAAACTTTCCCTTGGGACCAGGCAACACAAAATGGGGTTTGTTTACATGCAGACCTCAAAGCTTCTGGTGTGAGAGCAAACCTGAAACAAAGAAGGAAAACAGAGGCAAGGAGGGAGATTATCCCAAACATTCCCTCTTTTGTTCTGTCTCACTCTGGTTTAAAACATGCATTGTTTGAGGTTTTTCCTTCACTCTGTTGTGTTTGGGGGCTGTTTGTTTGCAGGAGATGGTTCAGACTGATCCATCTGCAAGCTCTGATTGACCCCAGTTCCCATCACACATCCCCACTAAATTTTTTAACACCAAACTGCTTCCTTCTCTTCCACTGAACATTCTCCAGGGGTTACCCAACCAACAAATCAATCCCATTTTAGAGGAGGAGCTTTGGAGCTTTTAAAATCACCTTCAGAAAAACCTGGCAGGGCTCCCAGTGTTCATCCAGAGGCTCCTGCACAAAATGTTTTTATCCAAGACTGGGTTGCACCTGCACCTTCCTCCCTTCTCTGCATCCTTCCAGACACCAGAGGTACCTGAAATAGCCAATATTCCCAGAGCACCCAGGGGAATCACAGGAAGAGCCTGGAGAGGCTGAGGAGACAGAAAAATGATGGATGTTGGGTGCACCACTGGATTTTTTTCCATAAGCAGTGATATTTTAGCAGGTCACAGAGTGACTGGGGGGACTGGAAGGTTTGGAGGGGTTTTAGGGGGTCCTGGAATTTGAGGAGTCCCGGGATTGGGGGATACTGGGAGGTTTGTGAGGGTTTTGGGGGGGCCCAGGAGTTTTGGGGGGGTCTCAACTCTTGGGGGACTCCCAGAACTTGGAGGGGGGGAGACTCTGGGGTGCCAGGATTTGGGGGGCTCCCAGGTCTGGGGGTATTGGGAGGGTTGGGGATTCCTGGGAGCTTAACCAACACCTCTCCCAGTCCATCCTGCACTGCACTTGTGGAGGATTTTCCAAGGGCAGGAAGGATGGCCAGGCAGGACAATACTTTTTTTCTGGAAGGGAGAGCTGAGCTGGGCTGAGTTACCAGCCTTGACAAACAGGCCCAGGAGCGAGTGTCAACCCCAAGGTTCCATCACCCAGCCCTTGGTTTAGGATGCAGGAACCCCACTGCCTGATTTTTCATCTCCCTGTCACTCTTCTGGCACAATCCAGCCCATTGTATCCAGGGAAATGGTGGGAAAAGTCAGGCTGGCCACAGGGGAAAGAAACCTCAGGGGTTCAGGTGTGGCAAAATCATTGAATTGTGAAGGTTGGAGCAGAGCAAGATCAACATCATCCAGTCCAATCTTCATCCAAATATCACTAAATCACATCACAAAGTGCCACATTTTTTAATATTTTGGAACACCTCCAGGGATGGGAACTCCACCATGCCCCAGGCAGCCTTTTCCAGTGCCTGACCACCTTTTCCATGAAGAAATTTTTCCTGCTGTCCAATTTAAAACTCCTTTGGCTCAGCCTGAGGCTGTTCCCTCTCCTCCTGTCCCTGTTCCCTGGCAGCAGAGCCCGACCCCCCCGGCTGTCCCCTCCTGTCAGGGAGTTGTGCAGAGCCACAAGGTCCCCCCTGAGCCTCCTTTTCTCCAGGCTGAGCCCCTTTCCCAGCTCCCTCAGCCTCTCCTGGGGCTCCAGCCCCTTCCCCAGCTCCATTCCCTTCCCTGGACACGCTCCAGCCCCTCCAGGTCTCTCTTGGCAGGAGGGGGCCAGAGCTGTCCCAGCACTGGAGGAGCCCCAGCAGTGCCAGCACAGGGGACGGGCACTGCCCTGCTCCTGCTGCCACCCCAGGGCTGGCACAAAGAAGAGCCAGAATTGGGAATCCTGGCTGTGATTCCCTCTCAGTGCTCTCTGCTCACATGCAGGACCTGTCCCTGGGAGGACACACAGCTCCTGGAGTCCCTCTCAATCCCACCCCTCAGGAATGGTGGATCATGTTCCAAACTGGTGCCACTTCTCCTGCAAGGTGTCCCTGCCAGGGGCATCGATCTCCTGCAGCCTTTTGATTTACTTGGTTTGTCTAATGGAGCTGCTGGAGACAGGACCTGGCTGTGCCCACTCCAGCACTTCCCCTCCAGGACGTGAATTCCCAGCACCTGGAGGGCTCTGCTGATGCAGCAGCCCTGGAATTCACCAAGGAGAAGATGAATTATTAATCTGCCCTGCCAAAAAGGGAGGCAAAGAGGTTTCCAATACTATAGAAGCTGCTTTTCTTTTTTCAAAACAACCCCAACAATTTCCTCATTCTCCAGACCCCCGGGAGCACCACTAGCAAGAGATAGCTGAACAGAACACCAGTAAAAAAAGCAATTTCTTTATTTATCCCTGTTGGTTTATCCCTATGAATTGGGTCATTCCATGAACTGAAGAAAAGGGTTGAGTTTAGCACCAGGAAATCAGAGTGGAAGTGTTCATATTCCTTGTAGGAGGCTCCTGGCATTGTGTTCTGGAGTCCCTGTAATTCCAGGCAACATAAGGACACACAAAGTAAACACACAGGACATAAGGACACGTCTCAGTAAAAGAGACTGCCTGGACTTAGATATTCCCTGGAAATTGCAGCTCCCCCATGGAGCAGGATGCATTTCAAATGGTGTCCAAGGAAGATAAACTTTTCTCTTCCAAACCCCCCTGGATGCATCCAAGGCAGTGGAAGTGGTTTTTATAGCATTTAAATTAAATTCTCATGAGGAGCAGAATCTGGAGGATGTCAGGATCTTCAGGATCTTCCAACCCTGCTGCCCTCAGGGATCAGGAATGCTGAAAAACACTCTGCTCATCCCAAACCTTAATCCATGCTTCACTTCATCCATGCTTCACTGCATCCCACTCCTGGCTCTGAGAGTGATGCCTCCTGTTCTCCAGCCTCTCCTCCAAGGTTTCCATACCCATGGATGTCTCATTGTCCTCCCATCCAAGGGATAATGGCCCTGGAGTGGCTCTTTGCCATGATCATCCCCCTGGATAAATTCTATTCCACTGCTTCCTGAGAAGACTCAGCTAGTGAGCAAACAGAGGGGAGGGAATTCTCTGTGTATCAGCCAAGGGAAATTCCAGCTGCATCTTATAAACAGGAAAAGCAGACCAGGAATCCTGGGAGAAGGGCACTGGTGGCACTGGCAAAGCCAGAAGAGGGAATATCACAAGCCACAAACATCCTCACACTGCCCCAGGAATGTCCAGCTTGTAATATTGTGCACAGCCAGGCTCTCCATGGAAACCTGTGGTGCTGCCATGCTGAGGAAAGCTCTGTCCTAATCCTGAGGATGAGAGATGATGTGATGCATGCCAGCACATTCCAGGATGCAGAGCTCTGTATCTGCAGTCCCACACATCCCTCCAAGCTGGCTGAAGATCTTTTAATGCCCAGAATTCCTCAGGCCCCAGGCTGGGGGCTCTTTTTTTACCTATTATGGATTGGGAATCCTGAGCCTGGGCCTCTTTTTGAATCTGTTATGGGTTGGGAATCCTGAGCCTGGCCACCCTGCTGTGATGAGCTGAAGCTCAGGAAGATGAGATGAAGCTCAGTGTGACACTTCTGGACCTCCTCGTGCCACCTTGGGCTCCCCAGAACTCCCTGAGGTGTTCTCTGGCACACCAGCCACCTCCCTCACCTGGGAGACCCCTCAACTGGGATGTGCTGGTCCAGGCAGTGTCAGTGCCTCCCTCTCCAAATCCTGCCTCCCACAGGAGCACCAGGAATCCCTGCTGGGAGGAGCAAAGCATCCCAGCAGGCAGCACAAACACTTTGGAGTGATTAAAGTTATTACTGGGATGCACAAAAGAGCACGGGGATGCAGCAGCTGGCAAATGTTGGATTAGGAGGTCTTGGAGTCACCATGCCAGGAACTTTGGGCCAGATGCTGACAGGACTTGGGCAGAGAGGGATTAATTGACAGCAGGGAGTGAGTTAAAGGGAAAAATCACTCCCTAAATGAGGGAAGATCCCACAGAGTGATTAGAGAAGCTGCTGCTTAGCCTTTAATTCAACAGGCTCCGGGTCTGCTCTTTATTCCTAAGGCTAAAGCCAGCCCTCCCCTCAGCCTGAACTCCCAGGAAATTAAAGCTGCCAGAGCCCCACAAAGCCCAGAGCAGCCAAAGTGACCCCTGGAGAGCGAGGTCAGTGCCTGGGGACACTGCAGCCCTTTGCAGGCTGGAGAAACCGGGAAAACACCGGGATTTCCATCAGCAGGTTGGGGAGTCAGAGACCTTGGGAACTGGGTCAGCATCAGCACAAGCACTGCCACTGGCTGGGGGGACTTTGCCACAGAGCAATGGTGGAGAAAGGGCAAGAGCTGGGAATCCAGGAGGCCTTTGGGATGGATTTCTGTGTCCCTGTGGCCTCCCTTCCTCCTTCACTAGGAATTGTGTGTGTGCTGTTCCATGCTCACATGGTCTGCTTCAAGCTACTAAAAAGCACAGGATAGTCCAGTCTGTACTTTTCCTGGAGATCTTCCACACGGTTTTTTTTAGGAGAGATTGGGAATAGTTCATGGAAGACTCCAGTGCTGTTGAGGCACTGCATTTCCATGGTTCCATTCAGTGAAATTCCAGTGCTGGGGGCAGTTTTGGGCACCACAATATAAAAAAAGACACGAAACCATTGGAGAGAGTCCAAAGGAGACCACGAGGATGGGGAAAGGCCTGGAGGGGAAGCTGAATGAGGAGGGGCTGAGGGACTTGGAATGTTCAACTGGAACAAAGGAGGCTGAGCTCAGACATCACCAGGGGCTGCAGCTCCAATCTCTGCTCCTGGGACAGGGACAGGAGCAGGGAAGGGCTGGAGCTGGGCCAGGGCAGGCTCAGGCTGGAGATCAGGGAAAGGTTCTTCCCCCAGAGGGTGCTGGGCACTGCCCAGGCTCCCCAGGGAATGGGCACGGCCCCGAGGCTGCCAGAGCTCCAGGAGCGTTTGGACAGCACTGCCAGGGATGGGCAGGCTGGGATTGTTGGGGTGTCTGTGCAGGGACAGGGGCTGGGCTGGATGATCCTGGAGGGATTCTTCCAGTTCAGGATATTCCATGATTCTATAAAAGTATTCTACAAACCCCCCTGGGTTTTTACTCACTGAAGAATCCCTGGCTTTATCCCATTTTGCATCCCAGGAGCTCTGCCCAGGGTGGTTTGCAGAGGTGGCTCCAGCAGAGATGCCGTGGAAACAGCAGCACCACGATCCACTGGCTGGGATGGAAAGGGAGAGACAAATGGCATTAAAGGCAGGAGTGCACTAAGAGGATAGAGAGCTTTGAGAATTAGTTATTTGAGTCTTTTTAACCCAAATCTCCAGTTTAATAAAGCAAAATCCTTCCACATGATGCTCGGTAAAGTCCTGGAACAGAACGTTTGGGCAGCCTGAGCTCAGCAGAGGACACGACTCCCTAAATCCAGCAGCTGGACACAAGAGGGGTGGTGGAACCAGGGCATCCTCCTGTCGTGCACATCCCCAGGACCCCCTGCTCAGCACAGGCTGGGCATTGTTCAGTTCCTGTCACCTTCACAGGAAAAGGGGACACCTGGCTGAGACCAGGAATTCATTCCCAGAGAGGATGAAGGAGGACAACACTTCTCGATCTTCGTACACAAGAAGAAAAAAGGGGCTGCTGAGGTGGTGGGATTCAGCTGAATCACATCCATCCTTGAAGGTCGGACTTGATGGTCCTGAAGGTCTTTTCCAACTTTAATCATGCTGTGATTCCATGCTAACACCCAACCCTCCAGCCAGATTCACCCTCTGCTTGAGCCAGTCCTTGTTTGGAATTGTCCAAGTGATGGCAAAGAAGCCCCTTCACCCCCTGCCTGGAATGTGGGCACTCCTGGAATGTGTGTGTCATGGAGTCACAGAGTCCTGAGTGGGAAGGGACCCACAGGATCATTGACCCAGCCCCTGTCCCTGCACAGACAGCCCAACAATCCCAGCCTGTCCATCCCTGGCAGCGCTGTCCAAACGCTCCTGGAGCTCTGGCAGCCTCGGGGCCGTGCCCATTCCCTGGGGAGCCTGGGCAGTGCCCAGCACCCTCTGGGGGAAGAACCTTTCCCTGATCTCCAGCCTGAGCCTGCCCTGGCCCAGCTCCAGCCCTTCCCTGGCTGCTGTCCCTGTCCCAGGAGCAGAGATTGGAGCTGCCCTCAGGAGGAGCTGCAGCCCCTGCTGAGCTCTGAGCTCAGTGTCCTCCAGGCTGAACATTCCAAGCCCTCAGTCCCTCCTCATTCAGCTCCCTCACACCCTTCACCCTCTTCCTGTCCCTCCTTTGGTCTCTCTCCAACAGCTTTAGCTCTCTCTGGGTTGTGGCACCCAAAACTGCCCCCAGAACCATTTGCAAAGGCCCCTCCCTTCTCAGACAAAGCTCTTCTGGAGGAAGATGACATTTTTGGGTCTGCACCAGTGCTGACTTCAGAGGAATCCTTAGGGATGCTGCTGCCATGAAGAATGTCCTGCTGCCATTTGGGACAGGCTGTCCAGGGTGGCTCTGCCATCCCTGGCAGTGGTAAAAAACTGTGTAGAGTGGTGTTGGGGATGTGGGTGAGGGGTGGACCTGGCAGTGCTGGATTAGTGGTTTGATTGATCTTAGAGGGCTTTTCCAACCTTAATGATTCCGTGAAGATTTCCTGACCAGCTGCTTTTTTTTTTTTTTAAGCTCCATCATTGGCTGTTTAAACCATGTCCTTTAAGAGCCACGGGTTTAAGTCAGTGAGGTCTTGGACATATTTAACTTCATTTTCTTACCTTTAAACCCTATTTTAAGTCCCCAAAAATCACCTAATTGGTTGTAAGGGGAAAGTAGAGTTGAACAAAGCTGTTTTCATCCCAACCCTTTATGCTCTCTATGGGTGTTGAATGGGTTTAATTGCATCAAAAACCTCCCAGTGCCATTCCAGGTGGGAAAGAAGCATCTCTGGGGTGTTTGTCAGGCAAGGAAATGAAGTTTTAGCGAGTGGACAGCTCCTGGGAACTAAAAAGGCAGAATGGAGTCAGAGACAGCTCAGACCATGACACCCAAGGAGCTGGGATTGAAAAGAACCAATCAAAATTAAATCAAACTGAACCAAAACCCCCAAAGAAATGAAAAACCCAACTGCATAAAAGTAACTCAAAGAGTAGCCATGGTCCTAGCAGAAAAGAGATAAAACCTCCCTCAGTGAGAAATCCAGGGGGTTTCTGGATGCAGGGGCAGAGGGGAGCTCGTGCCCAAGGCCAGGCTGGACACTGGGGCTGGGAGCACCCTGGGAGGGTGGAAGGTGTCCCTGCCATGGCAGGGGTGGCACATGAGGAGCTTTAAGGTCCTTTCCAACCCAAACCATTCTGGGCTTCTGGGATATTGAACTTCTGGGATATTCTGAAAGGTTTCTGGGGATGAATCCCCCATATCCAGAGCTATCACTTCTCAGGGATTATTTATGTGCAACAAGAAAAATTATTCTGTGTCAGACATTAATTCCCCAAAACCTGGAGGTTTTTCCAGAGCCTCTTTGTTCTCCTCCTTACTCTCACCACCACCAACAAACTGCAGCCAAAACAACAACTGGGATAGGAACAAAATCAAACCCCCATATTTTATAACTCCATTTCTCTCATGTGAAGTGATGCAAGCAACACTTCATTAAAAGTCTGGTTCATCTGACCTTATTTTGAATTTATTGTAGCACTTTTCCTGCTCATGTGGTCGATGCTGTTTGAGATCAGCCCAATCCTGGGAGCTAATTGCTGCAGTGACACCAAGTTTGGGGCTCTCACAGCAAAATGATTTCACTGTTTGCAAGACCCACACAAATCCCTGCACACATCTCATGCTAAGGGCTGCCAATCTGCTCACAGGGCTCTTATCTGGGGGGATTAGGGAGTTATCAGGAGATAAGGCCCAGCAAATCCTTCCCCCCTGCTCCTGACACAACAACAGGACCGAGGGGCAAGCCTGGGAGCAGAGAGGGAATTGGAATTTGGAGCCCTCTGGGGCCAGGTCCCAGCTCCCTCCTCTCCTGCTCAGTGCTGGGATTGAGTTCTGGATTGTCAGCGTTGCACAGGAGCTGCTGGCAGGAAAAGCAGGAGCAGAGCACATCCAACACCTCCCAGCTCCACAGAGCCATGCTGGGCTCCAAACAGAATTCCCTGGCACCAAAACCAGACTTCCAGATGGCTGGGAAGGGCCAGGAGAGCCCCACTGCTCCTCAGGCCCGTGCTAAAGGCTTTAAAGCATTCCAAGGGCATCAATAATGAATTCCTGGAGAATCCAAAAGCTGGCCTGCCCTGTGCAATGGGGCTTCCAGGAGGGAAGTGGCTCCTTGGTCCCAGAACTTCACAGGTGAAGCTTTGGGCCCAGCTGTCCCATAGGCAAATTTGGAAGGTGATGATTGCTTTCCTGGAGCTGCAGCCCAAGGAAAAAGGGGAGAGGGCACCCCTGGGACAGCCAGGGGCTGCCTGGAAGCTCTGGGGCTCAGGGAATGCACAGGAGACCCCAACAAGGAAGAAGTTGCACAGTTCCCAAGTTCAGGATGTGTCCAAGCCTTCATTGCTGCATCTCCATTGCACATTCATTCCCCAAAATTCCTTTCTTCAGCAAAATCCTGTTCATTCCCCAAAATTCCTTTCTTCAGCTCCACTCCTGTTGTTAAACTGGTTCCCTGAACCAGTTAACAGAAGCTCAGTTCTTCCAGCTTCTCCCTTAAATACATCCTGGTGTTCCCAGGGTTCTTCCCCAGGCTTGCAAGTTCAGTTTTGCTGATTTTCCAGACATGGATTTAAAACTCCATGCCACATTTTCCTACTCATATCCATGGGATTTCTGTTGCTTCCAGTGCCACACAATCCATCAGCAGCTCCATTCCTGCTGCAGGATAAGGTTTTGCCCAGCCAGGGAGAACAGATGGTCCCTGAACCTTCCACCAAATCAGACATTCCTCAGTCAGAAACCTTGGCCAGACCTCAGCCTTTGGGGTTATTCCATCATCTTTGGATGTGTGTCCAATTCCTGCTATCCCCAGGGACCAGGCTGAGGCTGGATATGAATTTGAACTTTTCTAAGCAGGCTTTTTGTTGGAGCAGTTGGATTTTCTGTGAGCAAGGCTTTGAACTCCCCCCAGTGCCCTCCCTGTGATTTTCCAGCTCCAAGCCTGGATCCAATCCCCCCAAAGCAGTGCCTGCCACAGCTCCTTTATTTATGCCCTGGGCATGTGGATCCTTGTGTCCTTTTCTGATTAAATGTGGGATTGCTGCCGTTTAAGAACAAGATTCCACATGCCTGGGCCGTGCTTTAGGAGGGTTATAACTCACCCAGCAAACTCTAATTTCACTTACAGGATTTACACTCCAGAGTGGAGATGGATTGGGAGCAACACCTGCCTGAAGATGGGATTGAGAGCAATCTCAAAATGGGAATTCTCAGCAATCTGGGTTTTTTCCCGTGTCCTGCTCCAGCTGCAGTGATGAGCTGAGTCAGACTGGCCCGGGGTGAGCCCAGATCAGCCAGGCTGATGCTCACACCTGCTCTGCTCACACCTCTGGAAGGGGGCAGTTCCCAATTAGTGACGAGGTGATGAAGATATTCCTCAGCATCACCCAGTGGCCAAAGCTCTCCTCTGTTCCCAGATTTTGGCTGATCTTCCCACTGCTCTAGAGGCACAACCAATCCTTCTCCTCAGCACAGAGCTGCTTCTCGCTTTTTTAACAACAGATCCCCACAGTCCCAGCTCAAAAAGCAAAACCAGTTCATTCACAGGCTCTGAGTCTCCCTGCAGTTCAGGCCAGGCTCCCCAAATCTGTCACAGCAGTGGCAGGTGGTGTCTAAATCCCCCTGCCCCCATTCCCTGTGCTGCTCTCCTCTGCTCTCCTGCCTCAGACTGATGTGCTGGGGGTGCCTGCTTCTGTTTATTCCCTCGGGATACCCATAAAGCTCCCAGCTGCAGGCAGGTTACACAGGCAAACCCATCACTTGATCCCACAGAAACTCTGCTGTTTTCCCAAAGAAACCAAGAACATCAGTGACCTCCCTGCCTGAGGTTTGCCATGCCCTGCACTTGGAATTTGTTTTCAAAACATCCTTTTTTATTTGCTTTTTTAAATCTTTCCACGTCTGTTTGGATTTTTTCATTCTGCTCTCTCCCATTCTGCTCTGTTCTGTTGTACTCCATTCCAAACAGGACTATTCCATGAAAATTCTGATTTCCCACTGCTTGTGATTCAGCACAAGCTGCCAGATTTTCAAGAAACCTTGGGAGACTTTGTGCAGCTGAAAATATTGACAGTCTAAAGCAGCTTCATGTCCATCCAGCTGAGCAGCCAGCCTGTGGTCCCCAGCAGGTAGATAGGAAATAAAATGACCCATGTGAAGATCTTAATCCTAATCCTGAGAGTTTCAAATGTATTTAAGCCTTGGAGCAAGCAGTTTTATATCCAGTCCAAAATGCTCTTAACACCAGCTGTGATAACAGGGGCTATTCTGATTTTTTTTCTTATTTATTCCAGGTTTTGAATGCAGTTTATCTTTTGCCTTCCATAACCTCTTGTGGAAACAAATTCCACGGTTTAATACTCCAAGGAAACTGCTCACCTGACTAAGCCCAGTTTTTTCTGGGCTGGCTCACTGTCAGTCTCAATATCAGAGGGGATCTCATCAGCAGAGCACGTCAGGGAGTCATGCCATCCCACAAATGAATATTTGGACTTGGTCCTTTTCCCCTCCTTGTCTCCCAGAGAAGCCTGGAAGGGCCATTTTGGGAGCAGGTGTCTGTGTTGTGGATCTGTCTCATTGGTGAGGCTGAGTTCTGTCTCACTGTGCAGAAGAAAATGTCATTTCATCAATTCTGGATTTGCCACCTCTCAGTTTAATTGAAAAATCTGCTGCTGCCTGTGTCAGGAGCAAGAGAGGACTTATCTGTACCTGTCTGTTTTACAGACAGTTAAAACACCTTTTGTTATTCTTCTGCTCACCTGAGGAATTTCTAATCCTCTCCAGCCTCTTCCAGGGGGAGTTTTTCCAGCCCGTGGTCACATTTGTGTAGCCCTGAACTCAGAGCCTTTAAAAAATCCTTTTACAACAACAGCCACAAGACCAAGGCCCTTTCAAACATCTGCTCCTGTTTTGGGTCTCAGGACAGGAGTTGTGCCCTGGAAATTTGGCTCTGGATCTGTGTCCAACTCCCAGCACCCTCTTGGACTATTGGTGTTTGTAAATCCCATGAGTTCCTTCCAATCCTGGGATCACAGAACATCCTGGGTTGGAAAGGACCCACCAGGATCCCCCAGTTCAACTCCTGGCCCTGCCCAGAGCCAAATATTCCAGTGCAGGACCAACTCCTGGCCTGAACTGGAGAACATCTTTATATTCCAGGTGCTTTCTCCTCTCCTCCTCTTGGCTTTGCTGGGACCCTCCCACGTGTGGCTGCAGCTGTTGGGTCCCCCTGGGGACCAGCCCTGGGGGTCTCTGGGGTGCCCAGCCAAGGGAGAACAGCAGGAAAAGCTCTCCTGGTCCCTGGGCCCTCCCATCTGCTCCTGCAGGGCTCCCACACCTGGCTGCAAACAAAACCAGGGGCGTGGTGCTGGAGCAGCCACTCCTCTCCCACTCCTCAGTGAATGGCAACAGCTGTTGAAGCGAAAAGATGAATTATTTTCCATCAAAATGCAAAAGTCCACCTCTAAAATCCAGTGGCTGAACCAGCAACACCCTCCTGCCCTTTATTTGCAGTCCCCTGCCTTTGTCACTTGGCACAGCCAAGTGAAGCCAGTAGAGAGCTGAGCTTTTCTTCCAGTTTCTCCTTATTCCATTTGCCAGGCATTGATTTTCTTTTCCTTCTACCAGCAGATCTTGAAATTAATAATTTCTATTTGATTTTGTCACCTGGGTGTCATCAATACTGGCAGGGCTGGACACGAGAGAAGCCAAATGTTCAGGGAGATGGGAATGAGTGAGGGGGAGCAGCCAGCCTGGGATCAATGAGCAGCTCATGGAGCACACCAGGGAGTGCTCCTGGGGACAGGCTGGACATTCCCTGGCTGCCAGGGAGGAGATTTACTGCAATTCCAGCTCTGGGGCAGGTACCAGTCTCCACATGGCAATGGGAACATCTGCAGGGAGACATTCCCTCTATTGCCAATGACTTCAACATCAGGAATTGCTCCATTCACGCCCCTGAAGTGGATCTTGGCAAAGCTGACACGAGCAGCAGGGAAAAGGGAACAGGGATTTGCACTGAGGTCTCCTTTTGCTGCTCTGCACTGCTCTGGGGAGGCTCCAGGTGCTGCTGCAGGGAACAGCAGCCTGGCTGTGGCACCAGCTCCTACCAGCATCCATGGAAAAGTCTTTCCAATCAGATCTTATGGATGTTCTGCCATCCATGAGCAGAATGTGAAGCTCCACAGCTCGTTCTGGACCAAAGGGAGAAGAGGACAGGAAAGATGGGAGGAAAAACAGAGGCTGGGCTGAATGAGAGCCTGGGAGAGCTGGAATGTGAAGGAGAATTTCTGACTGTGCCCAGCTCCTGCTCCCTCGGCCTCCACAAACCTCAGTTCTGCATTTGAGGATCTTTAAGGTCCCTTCCAACACAAAGCATTGGACAGTTCCATGATTTGCATTTTTTTTAGGACAGGGAGGTCACAGACCATCCTTCAGTTGGGATCTCTGCTCCTGGGACAGGGACAGCACCCAGGGAAGGGCTGGAGCTGGAACAGGAGCAGGGAATGGCTGGAGATCAGGGAAAGGTTCTTCCCCCAGAGGGTGCTGGGCACTGCCCAGGCTCCCCAGGGAATGGGCACGGCCCCGAGGCTGCCAGAGCTCCAGGAGCGTTTGGACAGCGCTGCCAGGGATGGACAGGCTGGGATTGTTGGGGTGTCTGTGCAGGGACAGGGACTGGATCCATGATCCCTGTGGGTCCCTCCAGCTCAGAAGATGGAGGGACCCACATTCCATGATTCTCTCATCTCTCCCAGCCTGAGGCTCAGAAGATGGAAATGCTTTCTGTAACTGTCTGGAAATGATTTTCCATTCCCATAAAATCCAGTGGAGCCAAATCAGACGAATTTCAGATTTGGAGCTGTTGCTCCATCTGCTCTTCCCACATGACCCACACCAGTGTCACATCCCAGCCTCTGTGCTGCCTCCAGCTCTCCCTGCCTGAGCACACTCCTGATCCTGGAGCTCAGGTGGAATGAGCCAACATGTAATGCAGGAAAAGCCTCCCTGTGGGGTCCGTTTGTGTCAGGAATTAAGGAGTCACATCTGAGTGGGCAGCAGGGCAGCAAAGGTGCCAGAACTCTGTGCCCTGCTCACAGCAGCTGCTGGCACAGCCCTGCAGGTGCCCATAAACCACTTAAGTGGCCATTAAGGGTTCAGGGAGCAACAGAAACTGGCACTGGAGCACTCGGCCCTTTGGCTTCAGGCATTTATCCAACAGCAGATGAGCAGGCAGGAATTAGAGCTGGGAAGAAGAAGCACCACCGAGCCCCTGCCCTGCCCTGCTGGGGAGCTGGGGCATCCCAGCAGCTGCACTGGGATGGGATTTCCTGTTCTATGGCCATGGAAATCAGGGCTAACTGGGCTCCCCACACCCACAGCTCCCAGCTCTGAGGCTTTAGTTCCACATCCCAGCACTGGGAGCTCTGGAGGAATGGAATTTTTTGGTGCTCTGCCATCAGACACAGACACACACACAGGGCAAGGCCTGGGGACACACAGGATCTGGCTGCTGTGCCCTGATAAAGCATTTGTTGTGTACTGGGGGACAGCAGAAGTGATGCCCCCACTGAATCCCACAGAATCAAAGAATTATCCAGCCTGGAGAGGCCTCAAGATCACCTTGACCTCCAATCACCCCAGCACCACCATAATCCTCCTGAAACCACATCCCCAAAGGCTCTTGAACACTTCCAGAGATGGTGACCCCACCACCTCCCTGGGCAACTCATTTCAATGCCTGACCACAGTGTCAGGGAAATTTTTTTTTTCCCAATATCCAACCTGAGCCTGCCCTGGCCCAGCCTGAGGCCGTTCCCTCTCCTCCTGTCCCTGTTCCCTGGCAGCAGAGCCCGACCCCCCCGGCTGTCCCCTCCTGTCAGGGAGTTGTGCAGAGCCACAAGGGCCCCCCTGAGCCTCCTTTTCTCCAGGCTGAGCCCCTTTCCCAGCTCCCTCAGCCTCTCCTGGGGCTCCAGCCCCTTCCCCAGCTCCGTTCCCTTCCCTGGACACGCTCCAGCCCCTCCAGGTCTCTCTTGGCAGGAGGGGCCCAGAGCTGTCCCAGCACTGGAGGAGCCCCAGCAGTGCCAGCACAGGGGACGGGCACTGCCCTGCTCCTGCTGCCACCCCAGGGCTGGCACAGCTCAGGTGCCTTTGGCCTCTTGGCCACCTGGGCACACCTGGGCTCGTGTCCAGTCACTGTCACTGCCACCCCCAGGTCCCTTTCTGCTGAGCAGCTCTCAAGCCACTCTTTCCCAAGCCTGCAGCATTCCACAGGTTTGCTGGAGCTTTTCCTAAATCAATCTTCTTAAGGAAATGAAGGTGAGAAAAACCAAAGTGCCACCAAAGCTGCTCCATCACAGCAGAGCCATTCCTGGCCACTGTCACCAGGACATCACCATCAGGATCATTTACTCCATCCCTCCTGAGACCAATTCTCTCTCCCCAGCTCTGCAGGTAAAGGAGATGAAAGGAGATCTAAAAGGACCCAGCTGTGCCCCCTGCACATCAGGGCAGCGTTTCTGAACCTCCACCTGCAGGAACCTTCCCTGCTGCACCTCCCTGCCAGCAGCATTTCCTTCCTTCCTTCCTTCCTTCCTTCCTTCCTTCCTTCCTTCCTTCCTTCCTTCCTCCCTTCCTCCCTTCCTCCCTTCCTCCCTTCCTTCCTTCCTTCCTTCCTTCCCTCCCTCCCTTTCTTCCTCCCTTCCTTCCTTCCTGGAATCCTTCCTTCCTTCCTTTCCTTCCTGGAATCCTTCCTTCCTTCCTGGAATCCTTCCTGGAATCCTTCCTGCCTTTGTCCCCCCCTTTTGCCTGTACAGCTGCCTTCCTTTTCTCTCCAGCCAAAACGAGTCACATTTGCCTGCTACTTCCTTAAAAATGATGGGATTTATCCCAATGGATCACCTGCATTTCCTGTCACCAGCGTTACTCACTTTTGTTGAGGGGCTCCCATTTATATGAAAGATTAGTTGGATCTTTGTTTTCCCTTTTTCTGACTTCAGTTTATTTTTCAAACAGTTCCAGGCTTTGTTGTCCAAATCCATGTCACCTGGGAGGTGCCCCAGAAGTACCTGCACAGGAGGAGGACGAGGCTGGATTAAAAGGAGACCTTGGAGGACTGAACGTGTTAAAAACCAGTTTTAAAGCTTGAGCAGGCTGGGTTTAATCTCTGAGGCTTTTCCTTATGTTAAATCAGCAACAATTATAAAGAAAGGAGTTGGATTGCAGATACAGCAATTCTTGTTAATAACAGGAACCCTTTATCCAGAGGGATTCTAATGTGTGTTTTGGGTTGGTGTGGCCAGGTTTGGGGAGCAGGGAGGTCTCAGGGCTGGCTGCTGTGAGGAGCTGCCAGAAGCCTCTCCTGTGACCAAAGGAGCCAATTCCAGCAGCTCCAGGATGGACCCAGCTGGCCAAGGCCCAGCCCAGCAGGGATGGAATCGTTCTCCTAAATAACAGGAAGGAGCTGAAAGGGCTGCTCAGAGCATGGAAGGGACAAGGCATGGAAAAGAAAAGAAAAAAATAAATACCACGGTGACTGGGCACCCCACGGTGACTGGGCAGGGGCAGGAGGGTGATAAACAAGAGCCAAGGCATGAGGGGGATGTGTGTCTGTGACAGGAGGGTCTGGAATTGAGGGATGGGGCTGAAGGACTGGGACAAGCACTGGAGAAGCCCGGGGAGTGCATGGATGGGGTGGGAGCTGTGCAGGGGAGATCAGGGGTGGAACTGTGAGTGGGACACACAGGGACCAGCTCCTCTCCTCTCCTCT
>VWZS01010499.1:220275-230587 GCA_013397075.1 Rhabdornis inornatus | reverse complement strand
TGGGATTGTTGGGGTGTCTGTGCAGGGACAGGGGCTGGGCTGGATGATCCTGTGGGTCCCTCCAGCTCAGGAGATTCCAGGATTCTGTGATCCCTGCTGGGAGGGAGCTCAGGCTGTGGTGACCCAGCAGGTACCCAAAGGAATGAGGATTTTCCCACTGGGTGTTTTCCCATCTGAACAGGCCTGGCAGTCCAGGGGGGTAAACTGAGCATCCCTTCCCTGCATCCTGGCATCCTCTGGAGCAGGAACAGATCCAGAGCAGCAGGAGCGGAGCGAGGGGAGGAAATCACAACAAGATGTGCTGGAAAACCCTTGCTCCNTTCTGTGATCCCTGCTGGGAGGGAGCTCAGGCTGTGGTGACCCAGCAGGTACCCAAAGGAATGAGGATTTTCCCACTGGGTGTTTTCCCATCTGAACAGGCCTGGCAGTCCAGGGGGGTAAACTGAGCATCCCTTCCCTGCATCCTGGCATCCTCTGGAGCAGGAACAGATCCAGAGCAGCAGGAGCGGAGCGAGGGGAGGAAATCACAACAAGATGTGCTGGAAAAC
This sequence comes from Rhabdornis inornatus, assembly GCA_013397075.1. Lineage (NCBI taxonomy): Eukaryota > Metazoa > Chordata > Aves > Passeriformes > Rhabdornithidae > Rhabdornis > Rhabdornis inornatus. The sequence goes on along the minus strand of VWZS01010499.1, from coordinate 230,039 downwards.
CCTTGCTCCCCTGGTGCACTTTTCCAGGTGCTCTGAGCAGGGAGGGCTCAATGATCCCATTTCCCCCCAGTGCCTCCCTGCCTCAGGGTGATCCCTACAAACTGCTCTTCCTGGTGCTTAGTAGCCAGGAAAACTGAGGAAATGGATCTGGAAGTGGCTGATCACAGGATGAAGATTTCCTACATGGAACCAGCATTTCAGTGAGCCCCAGAATGAAACAGGAGAGAATTCCCAGCAGAGCAGGGACAGCTTTTCTCTCCATCTGCCTCTCCCTGGGATTTTCCAATCCATCATGTCCAAGAAGGGCTAAAATTCCAGCAGGTGTTCCTTGAATGATGAGCAATGAGGAAAGAGTGGGTTCTGGATGTGGAACAGTGAGAGTTTGGGGTGGCTTTTTTAAAAATCCAGCCAGGCTTAGAGGGATATTGCTCCTTGTAAATCCACTGGAGAAACCTCAAGGAGGGAAAGAGGCATTTAAGCTAAAAGCAATATTATCACAAGGATGGTGGCTACAAAGTGACCAGAGATAAATTCAGGCTGGAAGTTGGAAGAAGTCTCCAAACAGCTGGAAAATGGGAAGGGAAGGGAAGGGAAGGGAAGGGAAGGGAAGGGACTGAGGCAGTTTTGAGTTGGACCTTGGGATAAATACAGAGGGAATTAGGGAACACAGTGTCTGGGAGAGACAGGGGCTGGAGGGGATGATACTCTACAGCAGAGCTGCCTGGAAGCTCAGAGGAGAGGGACACTCCAGCCCCAGAGCCCAAATCCAGGAGAGCAGGGAGCGGAGGGGACAGGGTGAAGGTAATTGCCAACATTTCCAGCCCTACCAGAAGTTCTTGCCGTGAATTGGGAGGAAAGGATGTAGATGAACAGCAATGCTCTTTCTGCAGCCCAGAATTCCCAGAGAAGCCTCGGAGTGCAAGCTGAGGGAGCAGCCCCTCCCCAGGGGCAGCAGGAAGGGGCTCTGGGAGAGCCCTGAGGAGGAAAATCTCCCCAGCAGGAGCGGGGTGAGGGAGGGAAGTGCTCTCCTGGGGCACTGAAACGCTGCCAGCCTTGCTGAGAGTGGACCAGGAGTTTTTTGGTGTTTCTGACACAGTTTGGGGCACAGCCCCAGCTCCCACATTTCCACATTCCAGGAACATCCCTGTTGTTGCCATGGGAACGGCGGCATCGCTGCTTCCCAGGGCTGGGTGGGCACGGCCAGAGGGGTCTGAAGTGTTCGATGATATCAATTATCACCCATCACTAATGAGCCCTGCCAAGGAACCCCGGGCTGGGCTTTACAGAGCCCAGAGAGTTTCCCTTTTTCCACTTGCTGCCTCTCACAGGGAACTGGAGTTAATTTATGGAGTAAACCAGCCTTGAGTGGTGTCCCTAAAGCTCTGGAGTGACTTTAATTCTCAGTGGAAGCACTTGCAGAAATCTGCTTTGAAAGGAGCAGTATCGAGTCACTCCAAGGCAGCCACTACTGGGAACCTTCGAGCTGCTGGATCCTCGTTTGTTTTCCAGATCCAGGAAGGAAAAGCAGCAAAGCAGCCCCTCTCCACTTGGATTTTTTCTTCACTGGAAAATAAAAAACCAAACAAACAAAAGATCAAACAAAAAAAAAAAAACAAGAACAAAACAAAAACAAAAGAAAAAATCCACCAAAAACAACAACAACAACAACAACAAATAAAAACAACAACAACAAAAAAAAAAACAGCCCCAAAACCAAAACAAACAATCCACCAAGAAGGAAGAGGAAGAGTATTGAACAGAGAAATGAGAGCTGTGTGTTTTATGTCTTTCTGCAAAAAGGATCCACGAGGAGAAAATGGCTCTGGGCTCAGCAGGGGCACAAAGGGGAGGATTGGGAGAGCTGGAAAAGGAAAACCATGGCAGGTTGGGATGATGGGATGATGCAGAAAAGGCTCGTTAAAAAAAAACATGTTTCAAATGGATGTTGAAGGGGACGCTGGGGTTTGTCTAAAACCATTTTTGTGTGTGAGGAATGAGCTGATGCTCCATGGAAACGTGATCCTGGCTGAGCTCCCTGCTCAAACCCTGGGAATGCTGCCTGTGCTGCCCTGTGCTGGAAACCCCTGGAATGCCAGGATGGGCTCCTGCTCCTCCCCACACGGGAGGCTGATGCCTCCAGGACCAGGAGGTAACAGCCTGAAGCTCATTCCAACAGTGGCATTTCAGAACACACAGCCGAAAAAAAATGGTTTAGATTTTCCTCAAAAAAATTCCCATTTGCAGTTGAATTTATGTGAGTCTTTTCCCTTTTTGTCATGGTTTTTTAATGGGAAGAGGCTTCTTTTGTAGCTGCTCAGATAACCAGCATGATGCCTGCCCACCACATCTTGTCAGAGCTGTTTGACCAGCCTGGAATTATTGATTCTGGCAAAGCCTCCAAACCACAGGTACAAGGAATTCCCGGGTAAATCTTGGCAGCCCCCGGGAATGACCGACCTCTAATGGACTTCCAGAGCACGTTCAGCTTCAGGGGGCAGCACTGCAGCTCCTCGGATGTTTGACAGGCACACTCAGCTAAACTGGGAATGGTAACAAGAATTCCACACTTGGGACAACCATCCCTGCTCCAGGTTCTTCTTCCCCACTGCTCCTCCTGAAAAATGGCTTCTTAATGGATTTTTCTATAATAAACTAAACGTCTCCAGATTTTATTTCCCACCTGAGGTCTAAATCATCTTTGCCACAAATGTGAAACAACTCAGCCAATGGTTTGGTGGGGCAGGTTTACAATATATCATTCCAAGAATAATTTAGAAACCTGGGAAGGTTTTCTTTCCTATAAATTCACTCAGCTCATTACTGAGATAGGCTGTGAAATGAGTGGATTCCCACTGGAAAATGGGAGTGGAAATCTGAGAGCCAGGAGTTGGTTTTGATTGCTTTGCTACACTCAAAAAAAAAAAGGTTTCTTGAAAGCAGGAGGTGGGTGATCCATATTGGATCCCACAGGAGGGATCTGGAGTGGCTCTGGATTATCCAGGATGTGGTGGAACAGCTCAGAGGGTGAGGGATCCTCTCAGCCTTCATCTCCTCAGCCTTCATCTCCTCAGCCTCCCCTCACCCCCCAGCACGGGGAAGGAAAATGTGAGCAGTTCCACAAGTGCAGGAGCAGGGCTGGGAAATCCATGGATATCCTTCAGCTCCTTGGGTCCAGTGCTGCTGGGTTAGGTGATGCCTGTGGGGCTCTCAGACAAGAGTTTGAGATCCAGGAGCACAGCACACAGGGAATCCCACCTGGAGAATCCCAACTCAGCTCCCTGGGGAGACCCCAGGGTGGAGCCAACACTGCCTGGATGGGAATCCTGAACTGGGGGAAGTTCAGGAAAAAATTCTTCCCAGAAAGAGTGGTCAGGCATTGGCACAGGCTGCCCAGGGCACCATCCCTGGAAGTGTCTAAAATGTGGCATTTGGGGACATGGTTTAGTGGGAATGGTGGGATTTGGTGAATGATGAATGAATGATTCTGGGAATTCAGGAGGAAATGGAGCTGTTCTGAGCAGGGAGAACATTCTGCCTTCCTCTCCAGGGCACTCCTGGCATAAGCCAGACTGCAGGAATGGAAGCAGAACCACCACAGGTTGGTCAGAGTTTGGATTTGGCTGCTCCTGAGGTCAGCTCAGAGGCACTGCCAAGGTCTGGGAGTCAGATTTGTGCTCCCAAACCAGACAAGGAGAACATGGATGGAGCCTGGGCAGGGTCTTCCACCAGATTGTCCTCAAAAGTCATTCCCAGTGAGGAATTCTTGCAGGTCAGACCTCTCCTATCACATTTTTTGGTTTCATGTTTGAGTTTCAGGAGGGTGTTGCAGATCCATGTCCCTTTTGGGTGTGACCTGTCCCCCCCAAATGACACAGACCCTCCCAGCCATGAGCTCACCCCACAGCCAGACCCTGCCTGGGCTCCTTGGCCCTGGCCTGATCCAGAGGGGGTTTAAACCAAAGATCCAGACCCAAATCCAGGAACTGATCCCTTGAAACGCTCCTGGTTCTGGATACAGGGCTCAGCAGAAGTTGTCTTCCCAAGGCAGAGCCCAGCAATGCCCTGCATGAAGAGAGTAAATCCTCCTGTGATAAACTTCCCAGCTTCCCATGGCACCAACAGCCTCATGGATTCCTGAAAAAGCAGGGAATTCCTTTAGATAATTCCTCAGAAGTGACTTTAAGGAATGGATCATTTCACACTATGGAATTACAACAAAAATCCCAACAGTCCTGGACTCTATCAGGGAAACTCCAACCCCAAAGCTGAGGATCTCTGCAATCCCAGGTGAGCAAACTGGGCACAAACACTTCTCATCCCAAAGACTTTCCCATCACAGCTCTGAGCTGGGCTTTGGGGCCACAAAAAGGCTAAAACAGGGCCTAAACAGGGCCTAAAGAGAAGTTAAGCTGTGAACCAAGGGGTGACCAAGGTGTCCTAAACCCCACGAGTGTCCAGCAGAAACCCAGAATTCAGGATTAAATTCAGGCATGAATACAACACAGGGAAATGCACTTGCAATGCAAAGATCAAATCTGCATCCTGAAATAGCAATAAATCACCTGGCCAAGGCCTTTCACTCCAGCCCCAGAATTATTCCCACTCTATCAAACAGCTCCTTTCATCAGCTCCATCTTCAGATAATTTATGGGCTCTCCTTCCTGTCTGCTTCTCCTCATCTCCATAGAGACAAATGGATTTGGGACAGCATGGGAGAATTTCACTCCATGGATTGTTAGAAATCTTCTAATTTCCAGCCTTGCTCCACTCAGGGCTGGTTTATATCTATTTGATCTATTTCCATGTTATCCCTTAATAGCTTTTCCACATTGGATATTATCCCCCAGATGTGTTGCTATTAAGAGCCATCACCCAGCCCCTCCAAGTCATTTTGCACTGTTGACAAAGCAAAGCTTTCCAAGTGTGCTTTCCCACGGCAGGTGCTCCAAGCTCCCTGATCCATCATTCCTCTTTCCTCATGCAACTCAAAACTCATTCTTAGGTCAAATCCATTAACTGGATAATCTGATTCTTCATGTGAATTAAAACTGAAGAAAATCAAAACATTTTTGTCTCCTGAGAAGGGAATGTTTGGGTTTGTTTTTCCAAAATACTTTTTTGGATCATTTGTTTTCTTTTCAATTCCCTCAAAAAAGTTTAAAACTCCCTAAAATTGGAACTCAACTTTTTCTTTTATCAAAACAGAATAGTCTGCTTGATCCAATTTTTTTTTCCAGTGTGGGAAATGAAAAGAAAATTCATTTCCATTTCACTTTGTGGAATCATGGAGATGGGAATTAAATGAGAAATGAGTTCTGGACCCTTAAAGTAGAGGTGTTCTGGTTCCCTGGTGAAGTGGAAGATGTTTCTCCCAAAGTTCCTGGAGGCAGGAGGGCAGCTGGCACTGCCATTCCAGTGGTGGGGTGGGACTGGGACCAGCACAGGCTTGCTGGCATCCCTTGGGAGCTGGGACATCCACACTTTCCCCAGGGAGAAGCTCCTATTTACAAAAATCCACAACAGATTCCGCAGCAAATTCAATCTTTGCCAACACATGACTCAACTCCTCCTGCTGGGTTTAGCTTCCCTTGCAAGAGCCTCACTCTGTGTCCCAGGAAATCACTGCTCTTCCTCATTCCCAGTGCTCCCTGCAGCAGCCTGGGGGCAGGAGGGGAGCACATGGAGCTGGGGCCGTGTGTCTGTAACCCCCCTGCTCCCAGGGCTGCCATCTGGGAGCTTTTTCCAGCTGTGCCCACACCCAGCAGTGTCCCAACAGCTGGGGGGACCCCAGTCCTGCCCAGGGTGGGGAGCGCTGGCTCACGGAGGGCTGGGATGGGAATTCTGTGCCTGGGCACTGCTCCAGCCCCTGGGTCTGGGAGCACAAATCTCTGACCCATCCTGGCAAGGCCAGGCTGTGGAAATTACCCCTGGAAAGCCTTCCAATTTCTTTATCAATTCTGCTCCTTCAGGAATCCCCTTTGCCCACATTTCTGCTCAGAAGGACCCAGGCCCAAGCAGGGTTTTCCAGCTGGATCCTGGCTGGATCCCTGCTGTCTCCCAGCTGTTCTTGCCTCTCACCTGCACCCCAGACTGATCTTATCCCTCCCTTTTCCCTCTGCCCACAAACTCTCACCTTTACACTTCAAGCTTCTCAAGCTGTTTCTTTTTTGCTCTCCTGAAAACACCCCCTTCCCATGGAACAGCCTCAAAATCTTGGCATTTTCCTTCCCTGTTCCTGCATTTCCCTCTTTCAGTCTTCATCTTTACGTGTATTTTCAGCACTTATCAATTTAAAATGAATTCCTGCTCCAGTCCTTTCAGTGGAGAACTGTTGAGAGATGGGTTCATCAATCCTTAGGCAGATAAAAGAATCCTTTTTACCAGCACTACAATCCACAGGCAAAGAGAAAAGGGACAACAGGAAGCTCTAATGTGGAGTCTCCCAGCATGTCCCACTCTCCATTATCCCAGTGGAGAAAAAAATCAGAGCTTTGAGGATGGGATTTGTGAGATCAAATGTAGGCAATCATTTTAATTGGAATTAATTGCACTGCACTGGGAGTGTTGACTCCACAGAAGCCTCTGAAGGAGACATGGATGTGGAACAGAACAGATCCAGGTGCCCTGACCCAAATTCCCTGAATTGGACTGGGATGGACTCCACAAATGGAGCTGGAGGCCAGGCCAGCAGATCCCTCACCCCCAGCAATGGGCAAAGAAACAGAAAAATGAGGGAGCAGTGAATTCCTGCCATCAGGAAAGGGCTCCCTGCTGGAGTCAAGGACAATGTGGATCATGCATGGACCGTTCTCCTTCATGGGAACATTTTGGGAAGCTTCTCCCTGAGAAGGGGACTCTTGTCCCCAGTTTGGTGTCCCCACCCCCAAAGGAGGCTGGCTGTGCAGCAGGGCCCTGTGCTGGCCGGCAAAGGCAAGGACAGAGCAGCAGGAATCAGCCTTTGGAAGCACTGCAATGGGCTTTCGGAGGAGAGGGTTGGGCAGGAGGTTTGGGGAAGCTCAGGGAGTGTCCCTCCCTTCCCACCATCCCTTTTCACATCCTCCTGGTGCCTCTGGAGCAGGACACACCCTCCAGCTAGAGGGTGGGGGCTGAGGGTGAGGTCTGGGATCAGAAAGATGGGGATCCTTTCCCTGTGGGGATCCTTTCTCTGTGGCTCCAGAAATTCCTTCTGCACAATTGTCCCTCCCCTTCCTCTGGGGCAGCAATTCCACCTCCCAGGAGTGTCAAGGTCACATCCTGGAGCTCTCTTGGCTTGTGCATTGATCCCTTTGGACGCTGGGAGTGCCAGGTCCTTCACAAAGCCCCTGGAGATGCCTCTGGAAGCTGCAGGAATTTTGGATGTGAGCTCTGCACAAAGTGACTCATCCAGGCTGGGCAGATCAGCCCATTTTTATCACCATCTCCACCTCTTCAACCCCCAAAATAAAGTCTCCTCATGGGTAACTTGAGTGAAATCCTCAGGATGTTCCTCATGCTCTGCCCTTCCCTCATCTTTTCCAGGTTCCCTCCAGGAGCAAGTTCCCACTAAAGTCCTGTTCCAACAAGGTTTTGTTCTGGCTTCAGGCATCCAGCTACAAATCCCAGGAAAACATTTCTTCTCCTGCCCCACTCCTGAAGGAGAGCCTGGGTCCCACAGATTTGTTGATGGAGCCACAAGGATTTTCCCAATTTCTCAGGGAAACAGCCTGGAGAAGGTTCCAGTTCAATATCAGGGAAAATTCATCCCTGACAGAGTGATTAAGCCCTGGAGCAGGCTGGGGTGGAGTCCCCATCCCTGGAATTGTTCAGGAAAGGAGCAGACGAGGCACCTCACTGGGTGGTTGAGTGGATATGGGGATATTCAATAAAAGGTTGGATTGATGAGCTTGGAATTCTTTTCCAACCATGTGACTCTGTGATTCCATGTCTGGTGAAGCTTCCAGTGATTCTCATGGATCTTCTGTCCAGCTCTTCACTGGCAGAGGAAGCGATTTCCCGAGTTACCATGGAGATGAGAGCCATGGAAAAGAACTCAGAGCAGATGGATGCATCCCAAGTGAGCTCCTGTTGGCTCTCCCAAACAAAGGGAATATAAAGATGCACAGGATTGGAACAAAACTATGGAAATTATTGATATAAACACTGATATCCCAGGGATGTGAGGGAGGCCAAGGAGCAAAGGGAAAGAGAAGTTTCCAACTGGGAAATGAGGAAAAAATGAAGTTTTGGGGGATCCATGTTGGACAAAGGGGTATAATCTTGAAAATGCCTTTGGGATTTTTTTCCAGAGACACTGGCTGCTTTAATTAAAGTGATTGATTCACTCCAGAAATATGTCAGAAGTTGCCTTTCCTTGATAAAATTCTTCCTAATGGGAGAATATCACTCATGTCCTGAGGCTAATTAGAGTCAGGAATCAGTGATCTCTGGGCCTGATGGGGTCCTCCTGTAAGGAGAAGCTTTACCCAGATTTTCTGGGATATCCTTCCCTGGCAGGGTGGGCAGGCCCTGGCACAGGGTGCCCAGAGCAGCTGTGGCTGCCCCTGGATCCCTGGCAGTGTCCAAGGCCAGGTTGAACAGGGCTTGGAGCAGCCTGGGACAGTGGAAGGTGTCCCTGCCATGGCAGGGGTGGCACTGGATGAGATTTAAGGTCCTAAATGAAAGGATTCAGCAGGGTTTTCAGGTCATCTGTGGGCCAGACAATACTGGGCATCCATGAAATCCCGATGGCAGCGTGGCACATCTTCCCACCAGGAGCTGCTCCTCGTGTCCTCTGGAGGCTGCAGGTGACAATTCTGTCCTGGTGACAGAGCCAGGAGGTGACCAGTCACCAACCTGATGGCAGCACCAAACCTGGCTGAATCAATCCTCCGTGACAACTGTTCAGTGCAGTGGCACCTGCCGGGTGTGACACCTGTCAGGTGTCCCAGGTGGTGCCAGCAGGGGCTCGGGACAGTCAGAGGTCAAGCAGAGGATTGAGAAGCCGATGTGCATCTGGAATTTCCTGGGATACCCATCCCCAGTCTCCATCCTGACACAGGCTCTGCGAGGCAGAGATCCTGCCAAGCTCAGTTCCAGGCTGGGATTAAAAGGCTCCGTGATAATTCATCCTGGGAAACTGCATCAAGCCAAGGCACAAGGAAAACATCCCCAGATTTATCTTTTTTTCCTCCCAGGGAACAATTCCTTCCCAATATCCCATCCATCCCTGCCCTCTGGCAGTGGGAAGCCATTCCCTGTGTCCTGGCACTGACTGCCCAGGTAAAGATTCCAGGGTGTTGTTCAAGAGAGCTGTGGTTCCCATCGAGTGATTTTGTATTCCTGGGGCCCGAAGGAGAGTTTGGCATCAGCTCCAGCAGAAGCTCTGGGCCAGACTCTCCAGACCCTGATGACACAGATGGATTTACCTTCCCAGTGGGAAGAAAGGACTCATTAAAATGAGAACAGGACAAGCCAAAGCTGCTGAGCTAACCAGAGAAATGAAAAGGGCTTTAGGGAAGGGTGAATGGAATGCTCATGGAATCATGGAACATGAAAATTTTGGGTGGAAAGGACCTTAAAGCTCATCCAGTGCCACCCCTTTCTATGGTGGAACTATCCCAGGTTGCTCCAAGCCCTGTCCAACCTGGCCTTGGACATTTCCAGGGATGGAGCAGCCACAGGGAAATGTGCTGAGCCTGAGTGATGACACCACAAACCTTTGTGGGTTTTCACACTGACTCATCCCAATGCCAAGAGATATCTCCCTCTCAAAAAAAAAAAAAAAA